>JAGDQP010013260.1:0-15468 GCA_022664845.1 Lepisma saccharinum | reverse complement strand
ACAGTGCTTCTTCGGTAAAGAGCTATTATTGTAACACTGTGTTTTCAGGTGATGGTTTTTAATAATTTACGCGCAACAACATTTACTTGAAATTAATACTTTTAAAAAGAATCTTTTACTTTTATATTACTTAAAAATGGGAAATCTGGGAACATGCATAGTTTTGGGGCTACATGCGCTCAAAGTTACGGAGGCATTGTCACAAATGACGTGATAGCTCGACACACAATGACGCAAGCTTTGTAGGCTTATTAAGGCACAATCAAAGTAGTACCCGGTACGCCTATTTACGAAATGTTTGATTGAGGGAGTGCCGCAAAGACAGATTGCGAAACGCAAGAATTTTTTTTTTATTAGCAAGGAATTATATTGTTTAATAACGCAAGCATAGAAATTCCCTCTTAGTTGCATTCTCCAATCATAAATATTAACTTAAATAGATGTAATTATTGAGTGCTATTTCGATTGTGATTTGCTAGACTGACACCTCTTGCGTGATTACTTGTTGGCATATGACGTCATTTGTAACGGTGCCGGCGTAACTTTGATCACCTGTAACTCCAAAACTAATCTGATTTCAGAATTTCTTCAAAGGGATTTCTTTTCTTGCTTTGATGTGAAAGTTTGGCTCATTATTTCAGAGACACTCTGTATATTGTTTCAGTGTTGGAATCTTGTGCAAGTTTTTGGGCTGCATTTTTATCCATCACTCATTTTCCATTAGGCTGGGTGTATATTCACACACAACACAGATGTCCATTTAAGGTCCCCATACATATTGTTTAGGCATCTGTGGAACATTCTTGTGCTGTGAAGGTTGTGTTATTTGATTCTTCTGTTGAATGCATCAAATTTATGAAGAAGATGAAGTATTTCAGTTATATAAGAAGAACTTGTCACTTTTATGTTAATACACTGTAAAAATATATACATTTTTGCACACGTGTTGCAGAAATTTTCTTTGATTTGTATAGTAGAGAACTGTAGATCACTATGAGGTATTGAAAAGATGTTTTTAAAATGGAAAATAAATTTCATTTTTTTATTTACTTCTTTTTATATAGCTAACATATTTTGATGTGAAGTAGTAACCGCTGCTTCTAGTTTATTAAAGTTTATGATTGAAGATGTCAGATTAAAGTAGATTTTTATGCTTGTGTGTGCATAATGGTAATTTCTTAACTATGGGAATTGTTTTGTGCGGCATTCCCTCCAGTGTTCCTGTCGGCCCCACCCCCTGTGTGGGTGTCATCCCCCCAATCCTCGAAAGTTCGTCTCCAACATCAAAATTTTTACGGCCAAAAAACGATAGAAACCACGAAACAAAATTCACTTACACCTTCCCAAATTTTGACTTTATCCGCCCCCGAAACTAGAAAATACTGCCGGATTCCCTGATTCCTTCAATCACAAACTTTTCTGAAATATATCCATTGCATATTACTTTGATCTGATAAGTCGATACGTCTTATTTATCATTGTTTATTGAGAAATGACTTGATTTGGATCGCTCCGTGCTAAATTTGTATCCCAAATTACGCATGTTTTTTTTATTTATTGATCCTAGACTCTAGCAACAAATTATTTTTATAATTTTTAAAAGCAAGTATACTTCAAAAGATTCTCTTTGACATTTATTTTACCGTTTAATGATAACGGAAATTACGTATATCTAAGAGTAGTGTTGAATATGGAGTAGCCTCCTATATCACTCTTCAGTTTGATTCTTTGAACAGCTTCTCCTCCTCTCGACAGTGGTTTTGCTTATAACACTCAACGTCAAAATTTACTTGCTTCGTTTTCATGGCGAGACAGGAGCGACATCAGTCATCTTTTCTCGTGTTTTGTTTCTAAATTTTTTTTTATTTAATTTTTCTCCCTTTATTACGACACTAATGGACGACCACGCTGCCACAGTGGCAGGGATAGTTCATCACTCAAAATGCAGCCAGCTTAAAGCAGAGACTGAGCGAGGGCAAATTACGGTCATCCGGTTATCGTAAAAGATGTCACAGACTTGTCCTACTATGTAAACCGTTTCGCACATATATATACACATACACAAATATATGAGTTTGTGAAAAACGACTCAGTCAAAGTTCCGAAATTAATGTGATTTTTATGAGGGGGGGGGGAAATTTACTACTTTTGTCGTATGATTAGTTTAAAGACATTTATAGCAAGCTTATTTCTTTATTAAAATAAATCTTATTGTCAATTCTTTCTGTAACCCACATTTACACAGTAGAAATAGACGATTTGAAACTTGTCTGGTGCATTTCATAAATGTAACAGATTTGAAAGCAATTCTTTGTTCATTTTGTTTCCTTTCCGGGAATTTGATTTGTTGATTGGTGTTTGTTTATTTATCTATTTGTATTAGTAGATTAGAGTGTTTGTTTACTTATTTTTGTTGGTAGATTAGTATGTTTGTTTACTTATTTCTATTGGTAAATGTGTGTGTTCGGTTGCTTATTCTTGCTATAAATATAGAAAGGATAATAATTTTAGTTCTGTTCAAGTTAGTTCCGTAGTTGGTACTATTTTTCGTATACCAAAACCGGGTTTGAAATGTACTAAAATGCAGTTGCTATGTAACCTGAAATACTCGTCAACCAACATCACAGTTTTGTAAGCCTGGTTGCATATGCAACAGGTGTAGAAGAAATGTGTAACGATCATGGGGCAGAGATTCTCAAATTATGCATTGTCATTGGCAAGGAAGTCCTGCGTCATCTGGCTGGACTATGCTCGCCGATGGGGGGAGTCGTCGCTCAGGCTTTACACAATTTTAACTTTTATTGGCGTTTTGGAAATAGGAAATTTGACTACCGCTTATTCTGTTGCATATTCTAAGAGGTACTTAAATAGAGAGGTATTTATTATGATGGTTATAACCACAACACAGGAATATAATACTATTTAGGAATTTATGCTTTGATATAAAGACAAGAATACCCGGGGAGTTAGGGAAGACTTTCCACACCAGAAAGGAGGCACAAGGTCAAAAAGTTTGAGAACCCCGACAATGTAAAAAGAAAGTTCTTTCTTTTACGTTCAGTTTTTAAGAAAGTTATTTACAGAAGAAATGTTTTAACTTTTCTCAAGAGTTGTCTCCTTTTTTTTAAACTTTTAAAGCAGATTTTTAAAAAGATAAGTCCACAATCAGAACGTTGTTTTTATCCTTTTCTTTCTTTAAGATTTTGTCCGTGGAGTTGTGGGTGATACACAAACAAATTTATATATTAATAAAAAATAAAAAATAGTATATATAAAACATAATTATTTTGACTAATATACAGTGCTTAACTTTAACTTTAACTTTACTAAGCCACAATTACCTAAAGTTCATAAATAAATTCAATTTAATTATCATATTTTTTTTATTGATTTGACTTATCTCATATTAATGCGGCAGTTTCCAATTATGTCGTCTATTAATAAGAATGACATGTGTGGAAACAGAATAAATAATTCTTACTTACCAATAGTAGTTATTGTGTGGGATCGTTTATTCTATGATAGTGTACATCAGAAGAGAATTGCGATGAATTATTATTGGGTTAAAGGATTGAAGATTTGATAATGATTAAAAATCACTATTTTAAAGAAATGTAATTTCCTCGAAAACCTATTTTCTGAATTTTATCTTTTTTATCTGCGAGCGTAGTTTCTTTAAAGGACTAAAATTTTCTACATTTTTAGATTTTAAACAATAGGACAGCAATGTTCTAAGTAATTATAAAAAATATTGCATGGAAATAAGCAAATTCCAGTAAGTTCATCATTTTGTCACCAGAGAGCAGCATGTTAAAAAAACAACAGAGCCATCTAGAGTTAGTTTTGAGAACTCGCTGAACAGTGTATACAAACATATATTTAATTCATTATTTTTTTTATATTATAGTAGTGAAATGGGATTAGCTAATGGATAAACAATAATTATAAGTAATACTACAGAGCGATCGTGAAAGCCCTAACTTAGGAATCGGGAGGTCGTGGGTGATTTTCCTGACAGGTCTTTCGAGAGGTTCAACTTAGACCCTGGCAGACAATTTCCCGCATCTTTTCTCCTCCTTTATCCCGGACTGAGACTTAGATGCCTAAAGACCATCAATAAAATTCAAATTTAAATTCTAAATAATATTTACGTTTCAATTGAGCGTTTGACTAGGACCAACGACTCTAATTTCTAGTGATTGAACAGTGAATCAACCAAAACTCTCCCTTCAAATAATTACTCTTGTGTTTAGTGTAATAACTGAAAGCTGGTAGTGAAAAATCAAATTATATTAAGAAAAACAAGTGAATCCGTATTTTTTTAACGTGGACAAATTTGGCACTGGCCATTTAATAAAATGACAATTTTTTTTTTAGGTTAGCAATTAATTCAAACCATTTTTAATACATAAAATGGTAACTTCAAATCTACCATGACATAATCATAATTATTGTTTTGTAAATCATTGCAGCAGCATCCCCAGCAGGAGTTAGTTCTGTGTTTTCTCACTAGTCAACAGCGACAGAGCAAGGTTTAGACACGTGTCAACAGATGGCAGCAAAAATCGTTTGCTTCTCGAGAAGATTTGCTCCCAGTTTGCTTATGTAAAAGAGAAATGTTTTCGCATAGTTTTACGTTTTCAATCTGCGCTGTCGTGTTTCGAAACATAAAACTAAATCTTTGTTTATAAGATAATGCTGCGGATCGCCATAAGCTTGTCGCAGAGAAATAAGTTTTCTTGTTGACTTAGATCTTGGTAAATTATGTTTAAGCCAAAATACAAAAATGTACATTCTCTGTTTCGTTTTTGATTACTGTGTTATTCTAAGCAATGCGAATCTTCCCACTTCTTTGAACCAATTTATGAATTAACTTCTTTTAACTTAATTTAATGCATGTTTCAGTTATAAAATCTCATTTTTATTTTTTAGCTTTTCCGTGCCTTCAACATTTTCTATGAATAAAATATTTATAATAATTTATGTGCTTGTCAACATCATTTCTGTGTTATTATGTGTATATTGTAGGCTATTTTATCCTGTGTAATTTAACTAATTATTTCTTTATACAATGGAAAACTGTAACTAGGCATTAGCCTCTTGTTTTCCGAATAAATAACTAAATAAAATTTACTTTGACATTACACAGAAAAAGAAAACATTATGACAAAGCTTGTTTGCTCTGCTTACGGTATCTGTGGAATGACTAATCTGTATAAAAATGATTTTACTAAAGACCGGAATGGGTATTTTACTATCATATTAGATATAATTTTATTCTTACTATTCCTACTACCAAAATTAGCTATTTCTGTTAATAGGAAACCGTGAAAAAATCTTCCCTAGAGTACCTCAAAGCTGTCGGAACCGTGATTGGTTCAGTGTTGCAAACTATCTTTTAAAATGCTATTTTCAAATTGCTACCATTCCGTTAGATCTATCCTTTCCAAAATTGGCATAAATATTATTCGAAGCAATGGAAAATACTGTGGGTTTCTCCGTCCTCAAGTATCCCAGTTGTCAGTGTTGCCAACATACTTTAAAATTAAGTTTTTCAATGTGCTTCCATGCTGTGAGACGTATCCACAGGAGACGTCGCATAAATATTATTCGACGCAATAAAATACTGTCAGTGTTCCAGATCCTAAGCATCCCAGTTGTCAGTGTTGCTAACCTATCTTATAAAAATGAATGTTTATTTGTCTGAGATGCTATCAAGAAACTTGGAGCCTTGCCGATTATTAGTAAAATTACAGCGCTCACTTGTTTCCCTTCAATCAGAACATTCTTTGGAACATTCTTTTACTCACCCTAAATTCTGGCCTGAGCCAAAGTTGCCTAAAGACCTTAAAATTAAATTCAAATTCAAAATTCAAACTTCACCCTAAATTATGGTAGCTTGGTAAGCTTGGAAGGCGTGATGAATGTTGGCGGGAAATAAACTGAGCTACGAGAAACGGTAAATTCTCTTTTTAGCTATGTATTCAAGAATTTTCTGTTCAAAGATGACTGGGTTGGAGTTTCTCAGAATATGTATGTTATGAACAAACAGCGTTCAAAAACGTTATGTATGAAGTTATCCTGAGAAACTAATTGCCCGAAGGGTATTAAAAATTTACCTCTAGAATGACGCCATCAAGTTCCTCTATTTCTTCTTCACTGTACTTACAATTCCAGAGTAAAAACACTAAAAGAATTTGGAACAGAGCTACAGCCTACGAAAGGAGAAAAATTCGTTTGTTATTATTATCATTATTATTTATAGTGAAGCAAAAGATTTATTTTACCTGTTCAATGGTTCAGTGATGCCAATTCAGCGCTTCTGCAGCTAGAACTAGCGCTCTTAATAATTTTTTAACGGCTCTTTTTTCCGGTTAGCCCCTAGTGCCAAATTTAACGCCTTTCCATAATAGCTTACGGTGACCACCTTTGCTTTAGAGAATTTCTGAAAATCCCCTATTTTCTTTGGTGAATCCCTTGTGCAGCCATTTCTCAGTTTTGAAACATGAATTTTGGGATAGAGCAAGTTTAAAGTTCTTGAGGATACCATGCAGCAAATTTCTAGTCTATAGCATGGAAATAAAAAGCTCTATAGTTCATTTTCCCACGCTTTCAGCAGCTTATAGCGCCGAAACGACGCATTTTTGCGCCCTTGATTTCTTTGGCGCTTTTTTAAAGTGACTTTCAAAGATTCACTTAGTGCATTCTAGCTACATTTTTCTACTTCTGTGGAACACTTTTCAGCTCTGTTGTTGACACACTGGTTACACTAATTTTGTTTTCCTAAAATTTAGAATGGATAGAAATTTAAGGAGGGAATAGGGAATAGATTCGTAACAAAAGACAGTTGCGCTGTCTTTACATGCAAAATTGTATTCCCGTAATAAATACTGCATTATTCACTTTGATAGATGGAAATGTCTATCATTTTAGAACCAATTTTGTACACACGTGTCAGTGTGTTGAAAAAAAATAGAATTCAAATTTATTGCAGGAACATATATTTTGTCCACATGTATAAAAGTATACGCAGTGGCCATATTGAATGGTATACTTAAAACCTATGACGTCCACAAGAGACATCTGTGGGAGAAAACAGCAATAGAGGCCATCCATCACACGTACATAACCATCCTAGCAATTAGGTAGATACAATTTCACAGACTTAATACTTGAATCGAGCCTGGGTAATTGTGGCTGTCAGACGCATTACTCAATAACAGAGATGGTGCTGAGTTTGAACGCTCTTTGCTCAACATTGTCACGAGTTTACCTAGGATATCATCAGGTAGCTTAGATGACGCCGTACTTCAACCGAGGGGGAGGGGGAAGGCAGAAAGTGTTTAGCAAGAGTTTACGGCGCACATTGAGAAGAACGGACTTTGGAAGTCGGCAACCCACATGATAGGTACAACCACGTCATTAAGTCATGCGTCTGGATTTTCTGCTTCAACATTATCATTGATCTGTGAAAGACTAGTGGGTAGCGTGATTATATGAATCGCGGTTCTAGTTGTTTTGGGAGGAGACCCTTCGAAAATGTCGTAACCATATGACTCTCTGGATCTTAAGGAACTGTTCATATCGATGGTGCCCCTGTGAAGATATGGGGTATATTATATTAGGATAATATAGGACCCATGATTCATCTACAGCGATCGTTAATTGGACCCCAAAATGTCTATATCCGTGTAAACAATCTACATGGGTTTACGTCAGCCATGTTGGAGCCATGTTCCAGCACCCTGCAGTGCTGAGTCTTCCCACAGGGCAGTGCGCCATATCATAGGTCCTGTGTGGTGTGGAAATTGTTGGAAGGAGCATTCAACAGACTTTCGAACAATGGGTTGGTTGCTCAGGAGTCTGGATGTTAATCCTGTAAATCACATAAGGGTTGCTGTTAAATTAGCAATTCAGGTAGTGAGAAGAATGGATGCAGGCTTATGGCTGCATCAATGGCGATACCTTTGATCCGTTTCAGATGCCCGTCGGCTCAATGCCATGGCATGTAACCGCTGGATTAGTCAATGTACAAATTTGTCTGAAAACTTTTGACACCTCAAAATTAAAAAATATTTTAATGTGTGATTTTCCATGTTGAACTACAGGAATCAGGCAAAATATAAAAACAAGTTAGGCGTAGCCCAGTCAGCGTCGGTGCAGATATGCTTTCTAGCCCTAGTATTTCCTTGGTTCAAAGTTGTCGACGGGCAGGCGGACCGCACAGTTTCTTCGATACCCTATTTTACATCAACACCTCTTCTGATTCTTTGCCCACCCGTCTTCTTAGCATTTTCTGCTGAAACCTGAACTCGTATTGCCCATAGTTAGGTAAGAACGGACACTTGAACCTTTTTTTTTTACAGAGAGCACATTTGTGTATATTACTTTTTCCTGGCAACACATAAACGTTTATGAAATGCTTATAACGTGGCTAAAAGGTACTTAAAATATATTTTGTACTATTTGGTAAATCTTTGGTTTTAAGGACTTTGGTAAATCGATGGACTGTTCAGTGAAACGATCATGACAAAAGAAAATCATGGAAGGTTTCTCAAAGTATTAGTTCCACCGTTAATCAAAGGAGAGAGAATTGATTGCTGCAAACAGTAAGAATGTGTCCGTAGTCCTTCCGGCTATTTTTTTTTGACAGTCCATTACCATACTAATCATAGACAGGGTGTTTCGAACAAATGTAAAACCGTGAGTAGTTCCAGGAGGTACCCAAATATTGCGTGACGTTGTCACAAATGACGTCATCTCTCGACAAGTAATGACGTTAAATGTGTCCGTGTAGCCAATCGCCATGAACATAGGTACACTCTCATTGCGTGGGGGCACTAGTAGGAGAACATCCCACTTTCATGGCAATTTGTTACACCGACACGACTGACGTCATTACATGTCGATATATTACGAGCAAAGTTTACCATTAAAAAATGTAGCTAAAAGTTTACCACTAAAGAATGGAGATTTCAATACTTGACAACTGCTAAATATAAATTACTTGACAATTCTTACCTGAAGGATCTTCTCTCCAGTCACACACTGTTAAAATGACTGTGTTATTTCAACACTTTTCGGTGTTTCAGGGAGACAACCACGCTTTTGTGTTAAATCAACACCGTTGATTGTGGAATTTTGATGATTCAACACTGTTATAGTACTAGTATGACATATTCCATTGTGTTGAATCAGCATTGACAACACATCTGTTGTGTTGAATCACCGAATAGAACAACGTTTATTGTGTTGATTTAACACCAAAAAAGTTGTGGTCGTCGTGGGACACCAAAAAGTGTTGAAACAACAATAACTTTTTACAGTGTACCTTAGTCCTTGTTGCGTTCTCAGGAATTCAGTCTTGAATTTACGAGAATTATTTTTTCATCCGCTTACCGAGGGTGTAAGCTTTGATTTAATGTAACTGACATTTTTGTATTGAGTGTTTGTAAGGTTCACAAGCGAATAAAAAATATTTTTAGGTATGTAAAAATTCCATCATATGCTATGAAACTTGACATTATCCAAACTAGGGCACCGTTCCGCCCAGTCTTCGAAAATTACCGAAGTTTGTCGAAGAATGCATCGTAAGTTTGTAAAGTAAAAGGAATGACTACGGACATATTAATGCGGCAAATGTTTACGAAAAAAAACAAGAAAATTTAAAAAGTTAATATTTATTTGAAATGAAAATTAAAGACACTTACCTTATTTATACACAAGAATCAATGTGTTGAGGTTATAACGTAGGCTACGTTTTCCAGATAAGATACAGATAAGTGGGAGGGAGCAAGTTAAAAAAAGTAGAGAAGTTCGATGCGAAATACTCCAATACATACACACCACATCACATTTCAACTGTTTCTTTTTCTTAAAAAAAAAAAAAAACAAGTTTCCAAATCAATAAGTACATAACATCATATATTTAATAAAAGTTTTAAAACATCATACTATTATTTACATAAAAGTTTTAAAACGCAAGTTTTAAGGGTTCGCGCTCAACGGTCTTACTAGACGTAGTGTCGGCCGAGCACTCATTTTCAAAGTTACAACTTACAAAGAGCTTTTTAAGGAATTTTATAACTTAAGACAGACTCAGCGAAACCAGCCGTCTCGGTATTACATGTGCACTAAAAGGGACAGATCATTCTATGTTTAAGTTAAGTAAGCAATACTTCCGCATCCCGTAAAGACCCTTCTTTAGATTGATTGATTGAATTGTTATGAACGTCCTAAATGAGTTGGTAAGCTCCTAAAGACGGAATCTATAGAGTGTGGTAAAGTGGACTCCGAATTAATCAATGGATCTCGGCGAGAACTGAACTGGTAACCACGTGTACAGTAAGCGAGCGCACTAACTCATCGATCACTCCGAGGTTCGTTTGTATTAGAGTTTTATGTAAGTACTGTTCTCTAAATACTAGAAATACACCAACACTACGTAAGAGATATGCTTATTGATACTGAATTTCAATTTCTATAATTTATATTTGATTATTTGTATAGAATTTATAAATAATTATTTTTTTTAGTAGCCTTACACTGAGTAATTCTTATAGTTCATATAACATCGACATTTATTGCATTAAAGTTACCAGCCACAATATACTTGAATTCAGGGGTGGATGTCGGCCATGGCATGGTCTCGAGACGCCTGCACGGACGAAGTAAAATAAATGATTTTCCACATGGCACAGGATATCCCGCTTAGAACCACAATATGCGTACAATATTCCAGAATATTTAGGATCAAATAAAGATATTCCGAGGATATACTTTTTAGAATATTAAAAGGATATTCAAGGTTGGAATTTCAGGAACATTCTGAGAAAGTATAATTATCCTCGACTTATTCGTATAATATACTTGAGATATCCCCCAGGGATATCCTTAGGATATGCGCTCATCCTAGACATTCATTTATTCATAGAATATTCTACGCATACACCAAGAATATCGTAAATATCCTTGGAATATTCCAATGTCTCCGCGGGGATATTCGTAGAATGTATCTACGCTGTATGGGTTAATCAACTCTCACTAATAAATAGGTAAATAAAGGGAAAGCAATGAGTCAGGCCAAACAATTAAGCCGAAATCTAGTTACCCCTCCTCCCTTGAATTTATGACGAGTTAGTTACGGTGATGACCAGACATACTTTTTAAGAGTATTATGCTCTTTTTTAGAGTTTCAAATACTTTTTTCTATTCGAAAATACTTACTATTAAACTAGTTTCCTTATTTTTATAACTTTTAACGTAATTTCTAAATGGATGTCTTGTAATTTCTAAATTCCGAATATATTTCACAAGGTTAATCATTAAACCTAATTAAAAGTTAAACATAATTTAATCTGATGTAAGAATGCACGTACTTGATTTTCAAGTGCATTTTTCAGTGTGAAATGAATCTTTAAGTATCACCAGATCATTTGGCTGTGGCGACATGTGGCGACATTCTGTAGCATGTGGTAACATTTGGAATATCTGTAGTATATGGAACCGTCAAAACTCCTACTTTGATGAAAAATTGGTATATATTTAAGCACATACATTTCATATACATACCAAGACTGGGCCTCTGAAAGAAACTGGTGGTCCCCCTCCAAAACAAAATTCTGGATACGTACTTGGCTGCAACACAAGAATCTTCGTACAGGGAAGAAAACAGAAATGTTGTTGCCAAAGAAATGTGTCAGTGACACTACTTTAGTTAAACTGATTGGATTGCTTTCAATCACAATGTACTGTGAAGAGTGTAAACGTTTTCAATGAAAAAAAAATGTACAAAACTTGAAGAAAATGCTATTTCGAAACTTTTTTGAAAATGGTCTACACGATTCATTTCAAGAGTTACCAAAGCTCCTAAATTCATGGAAAGAGTTGCGATGACTACTTAAGAAGCAGAAAGGTGTTTCTCCACAAAGTGTTCCTAAGAAATACGATGAAACACAAGCTCGTCTCAGCTCCTTCCGTTGAAAACCCTTTGGTAAGGATGCAGGACTTAACCAAGAAGTTACAGATAAATTTGCTGCCCAGAAGAACAGAAGAATGGACTTCATATATAAAGAAAAAAAGTACCAAGGATATACAGAATCCTAATTTCTTATTATTTTCCCCCCTTTTGCGTATTGAATGTGAAGTGCGACGTTTGTCCATCAATTTTCAAATTTCTTAATCCCTTAGAAACTGCACTGAGGAACATTCGTCGAACTTTTGAACCTGTATTTCACATTTATTGATCGAGAGATCCAGAATAGAATCCTGGACAGTCCAACATCGTATGTTTTTGTTCATGTTTTTTCGCTTAACCCAATCCATAGTGTAATTCATTTATGGAAATCTATAGTTCTATTCTCTATTTAGCACAATGAGATATGAAGAGTACGGGAAAAGAAGGGACCCAAAATGAATTTCCACTCCTAACAGGTACTAAACAATGACACCTACCGCTAGGAAAATTCCAATCTAAAAGTTACATCTTTGGTAAACTTTATTTTTTATATGGGCCAGTCTAGTAACTTTGGACTTTAGCCCGTCACGATTCGCCTTTAGCTGTTAAAATCCACACTTATGCCCCTGCCAGCACTCGAACCCGAGACCTTCGAGCCGATGGCCTACCGCAGCAGACTGCTCGGCCACCCCAGCCGGCTAAAAGTTATATCTGTTTTTAGAATATCAAATACATAAGAATAAATGTGATAATATGACTTTAAAATGCGTACTAAAAAATTCATCTATTTCTTAGACATCCTCCCTTCTTTCCCTGTATTCTTCAAATCCTTTCAAGCTATCGAACGATATTTATTGTTTTTAGTTCTTTGCACGTTGCTCTTTGGTTGTGAACTACCAAATTCCAAACCCACGGGACGCCACTGTTAAATATCATAGGATAATGTTTCATTTGAATATCATTTCGTTTCAAAAAAATACTGGTGGCATTCATTCTTAATTAATTTCAAATATTTTATCAAAATATAGTTAAATATCATAGGATGATATTTCATTTAAATAATACTTTATTTTTAAAAAAAATGCCGGTGGCGTTCAGTCTTAGTTAATTTCAAATGTATTACTAAAATCGAGTATAATTAAATATCATAGAGGTATAGGAACTGGTTTCATTTAAATAAAGTTTTTAAAAAACGCTGCTTCGACGAGCTTCAGTAATTTTGGAGGAGTAGGCGGAATGGTGCCCTAGTTTGCGTCGCTGGCTAACGTCAAGTTGCTATAATGACTATCATACAGCAAACATTAATAAGTAGGTCTTCGTATTACACTAGCGAAGCTGATATTTTAGACAACTTTTGTTTCATGGTTTCTCTACATACTAACAAGCTGATATTGTACTATTATTCCATCAATCTCAGGTTGTGCTGTGAGATGTAAAATTTAAAGCACCAGACTCCTTAACTTTCTAGAAGTATTGTATTTATTTACTTAATATTTATTAAATAATTGTAATACTTAGATAATTGTGGAAGAATGCAACAGAAAATAATAATAATTAAAAGAAAATATTTACATTTGTGTTAATAAAAACTAAAGTTTGTACTCTTCATTTGTAATTTTATACTTTTCCTGCTACCATCTGTTGTTAGTAATTGTATCGATACTTCATTGATTGATTGGTGGCGCGTCATGGTCAAATTTATGGTAATTCACACTCATAAATCGTGGGTTATTTTTTAAAGATATAGAATACCATATGAATATATATTCTTTAGCACAAGGTTTCTCAACGTGGGGGGTACGTATTCACACATATAATGAAACGAAATAGTTAAAAGAATCAAGTGAAATATACATAATGTTAGTTGCGTTGTTTAAAAACAAAATAAACTTGGGAATGAGGAGCAAGGGACATAATCTTTTAGCAAAGAATAGTTCAATGTCTGAAGAATCTCACACAAAGAGTGTTTGCTTCGTAAGCAGTAAACAACACAATCAAACTCTGACTTAATTTCTTATTAATTAATGATTTTATTGAACGCAAATAAGTTTCTCAATGTAATTTCAACACAATGCGTTTATAATTAAAAACAAATCTTCTAGAGCACACTTTCTACTAGTACATACCACCAACTGAGGTAAGTTTGGTACTAACAATTAATTTTTGCCATGTTTTTGTTTTATAGCAAATCAGGCTATAATGTTTATCTCTTATAGTATTTTATATTATACTCTATCAAAATATTAATTGTAGTTCTGAATTCAAATAGAGAATACAAGAATTTAAATCCCATATAGATATGCCTATAGTTGCTTCCGAGAATGGAGTATATTTGAGCCAGTAAATCTGCCAGACCCCTCCTGTGGAGAGTGTCATCTCCCAAATTGTCGAGCGTATCCCTCAACTTAAAAAAAAAAATGTGCTGTCAAACTACTAGGGTATTGATGAGAAAGACAGACCAGGTCTTCAATATTGTGAACACTGGTGTCATCTAGGGCAGCGTTTCTCAACCGGTGGTCCGCGACAGTAAGACAGGTGGTCCCGCAGGTGAACTTTAAAATAAATCAGTTAAAATGATCCATATGAAATATCTGCTAAATTAACACTTCACTCATCAGTCAAGAACACAGTCATTTTCAGATTATCACTAAGTGAGTTACATAAGTGGTTAGGACAGTAGACTTGTGTTCGGAGGTTGCGGATACAGACCCCTGGATCAGCCATCGTGACAGCGTTTTCCGTAGTTTATCCTCAGTCATTCCAGGCAAATGCTGGAATGATGACTTCATGATAGGCCAGGGATACTTCGTTCAGATTCCTAGGTTGTTCGTTCAGAGAACCGCCACGGCGATTGGAAGCATAGAAAGACGAATAAGAAAAGATGGGTGAAGGGATCAGGAATATAGCTGTACTTCCTGCCTGCTCATTTTAACAAACTTCAGAACAGAGAACCGCCAAGGCTTGTAATAAAAGAGGGTTCAAATGAACAATATGGTGGTTGTTTCCCTCGCTGTCCGCGAATAACCCAAGAGGTTGAAATGCAACGTTTCCCTCGCTGTGTTGTCTGACTCGAAGCAAAAATGTGTTGTCCATATTTCAGGTAACTGGTTGATTGGTATTTACTGTTACCATTTATGTGGAAGTCTTCAGTATCGCTTGTTAAATGCTGACTGATAGTTTCTAAGGTCAAGGAAGTGGCTACTAATGTGACTTGGGTACATTGTTTCAAACAGAGACAAGCGTTAGCATCCAGAGCCACCTATATTTAAAACTGTGCTAGAAAATGCTGTAAAGTTAGTAAATTTTATTAAGGTCCCGCCGTTAAACAACAGGTTATTGTCAGTGCTCTGCGAGGAAATAGGCAGTGAATTTACGAAGCTTTTACTTCATTCTGAAATTCGCTGGCTTTCCAGTGGAAAAGTCCTAACAAGGTTATTTCAATTAAGACATGAAGTTTTATTGTTTGTAAATGAACGCAATTCTGATTTTGCATCACTTCTTGCGGACGAAGT
>JAGDQP010013259.1:0-48260 GCA_022664845.1 Lepisma saccharinum | reverse complement strand
AGGGGTCCACAACTAGAACATAGTTTGAGATACGAATATGAAATTTTGTACATCTGCACATATTTACCATATCTCCTTAACGGCAAAAGCTCATATTCCTATCTTTAACATCTTTTTTCTTACGGGGCCCCCAAATCGTCGATTTTGCCATAAACTCTTGTTCCTGTATAACATGCTTCTGGCAGTGCTAACGTTTTCTGACGTGAAGAACTTGGCTCATGCACTGCCGTGCATGTTGATATTTTAGAATTACTAAGACTTAAAGATTATCGACATTTTTTTTTATATTAAACACTTTGAGTATGGTTTTACATGAGCTATTAAATATGTATAGTTTAATATCTATAAAGTTCGCCGAAGATGCATGAGAAAATATATCCTTGTTTCAACTAAGCATAAATCTTCTCCAATTCAAAAATGTTTTAAAATAGTTAATATGTTGTATAATTACAAAGACAGTAATAATGTATCAACCCTCACATAAAAGATGCAAAGCATTTGAAATGAATGAATACAAGAGTAAGGCTTGAAATAATTGATATAGTTAACAAATAAAAACAGTTCTAAAATTTTATATAACTAAGGAACTTATTCAATGTCTATTAACCTTTTTATATTGTATTTATTACTTATTTATCTCTAAGATTTTAAGCGTATTTTTATCTTCCTTCGTTTACATGGATGTGCCTAGTAGAAGACATTTATTTAATCAAAGGTTGAAGTACAATTGCTTTATTTTATGTAAAATTTTAATTTTAATTATTTTCTGTCTCTTTTATATTACTTCTTGGCATGTGATAATTTTTATTCTATACGTAAATTTTGTTTATTTGCATGAGGAAAAGGGTATGGTAAACTAAATTTATCCAAACAAAAGTTGTAATAATCAAAATGCCTTGTTTTCTTTTAACTATAATTTTAATATACATTTTTCATTTTTGTTTTTGTTTTTTATATTATTACCTGACATATGATAATTACATTGAATACCTGATTCTATGTGTATCGTTAGTTTTAATTTATTTATTTATGGCGTTTAGGCATTTAAGGATCAAGGGAAAGGATACGGGAAGGAGTCGGTCAGGGCACAAGTTGAAGATACCATCACGGCATTTGCCTGATATGACTGAGGAAAAACTCCAACCAGGTTGACTGACTGCTGAAATTGAACCGAGGAGCTCCCGAATGCAAAGTCAACGCTCTACCACTGATGTACAGCCGTTCGGTATATATAGTTAGTATATTACATTGTGCCAATTTCTCTATTTGTGAGAAGTAAGATACTTGTTTTTATCATTGTCTCTTTTATGTTGTTCTTGAATTGTAGCTATATAATAGGGAACCATATGTAGGTACACACTGTAATGACAAATAAATAGAAAATATAAATTATTTCCGATTTTAAAATCCCCTAATGTGACTTTTTTAAAAAATATTTTTTGAAAAATTCTTCTCAATGTAATGTATTTCTTCTCAGAAATTTTTCGATCTATTTACTTGTAAAAGAGAGGCCATCCATACTATCAATATTAAAATAACACTTGAGGAAAAACATTTCCTTACCTGTAATGTCTACTACAAATAGGAAGGAATGTCCACTCCGTAAATCAGTAAGTCAATCAGAAACATTTACTCGTATTATATACGAAAATAAAAAGATAGTACACAAGGACAGAGAGAGAGGGAAAGGATAGATAGATAGGTAGATAGACAGACAGACAGACAGACAGACAGACAGACAGACAGACAGATAGATAGATAGATAGATAGATAGATAGATAGATAGATAGATAGATAGATAGATAGATAGATAGATAGATAGATAGATAGAGGGAAAGAGTGAGAGAGGGAGAGAGAGAAAATTATGTCAACTGAAGGTCACAGACTAATTGCAAGGATCAAAAAATGACGTCATGATTTTAAAGAACAGACCATGATGGAACAGTAAAAACTCCATTTTCCTTCCATTTTGTTAGAGAAAATTGACGGCTTGTATTCTCGTTAGGACTGTAAAGTGACAGATTTATGTTAGCTTTTCATATTAAAATATACATTGTTTTTACTTCTCCTTTTCATTAAGGGCTTGTTTTGTTTAAAAAAAAATCATAAATCCTGTTGTTGACAGCAGGGATTATATGTTTTGCCCACACAACACTGTTCTATATTATTTGATTTTTATACTATTTTCTTGCTTTTGTTTTATTTTCAATGGTGATTTTTTTTATTTTTCCTTCTACGAAATGGAAGTAAAAATCTATATCTAGAATATGAGTAGGTAGCCGAAACGCAATATGTAAATGACAGTCATACCTGTATGACACATCGTGAACATTTATATTAAAATCCCCCGTTGAGAAATTTCCACTGCTTTCATTGGTAGTTAAGGCAAGCATATCTAACCCCTTTATGGGGAGTTTTCTCTTTTTTTCTTTTTTTTATCAGCTGAATGACATCCACATCAACGCAAGAGTATACTATAAATTTTGTTTCCAGTTCAAGTATACAGCTAGAAAGTTTGAAAATCAGTTTAAAAACTGGAAACCAGGAGAAATATTGATAATAACTTTTGGTCTTTCCATAACTTATTTTCCTTTTTCTTTGTCAAAAACCCGATTTTTGAAGTTTTTCTTCAGAAATGAGAAATAAATAAATACAGGTACTAGTCTTTACAAGTGCCTGTAAATATTTGAATTTGTGCCTGAGAATTGAATTTTCAAAATTTATGTCTTATCTGATTTGATCTAAGTTTCAAATATCTGACAGAAGTTAAGAGATTTCGTAAGAGTTTCTAAAATCAAATAAGTTTCTTTTTACTATGCCTATGAACATTATACAAGTAGTTTCTTTTAAGTTACTCATTTCTTTGGATATGTCACAAGCAACTCTACGATAAATCAAGCTATCATACTGAAAGGGTTAATAAATAATAAATAATTTTAGGCTTTTGCTGGAGCAAGTGGAGAAATTCCTTTTCCAGTACTTGTAATAATATTTTCCGAATATGTTATTGATGTCTAGTTGTACCATATAAGCCACGGGGCAATCTTAGATATATTCAACGAAAAAAATGTACTCAAGGGAAAAAACTTGAATTCTCCTTTAATTTTTTTTCTCCGTTTATAATATTGATTAACTCTTTAGCAAAAAACAGGTACAGAGAAACTGATTTCAGATTTGAATCAGTGAGCTTAAATTATCCTACAGTTTTAATTTCATACGGTAACAACTGACAGCAGCTCTAAATGATAAAAGTAACATGTTCTGTAAAATAGTACCGGTATTTGCTTAGCGCCTAATATGGCTGCAGCCCACAATACAATGTAAAGTTTCGGGTTGAATAACATTGAAGGGAAATGAGGTGAATCTAGAAATGATAGCAATCACTGGGGCTTATAAGTATTTGAAACTGGGACCACAACATGATGAAAATCAAGTGCCACTAATACATTTCCTAATATATCACATGGCCCAAACTCTGTGGGTTCTAAAATTAACTTGTTATCTTACGTCATCACTAAAATTGGCATTTGGTCTTGAAAGCAACAGAAAATGGAAAAGCTACAGTGATTAGGTTTTAATATAAATGAAAACCTGAAGACACAGATCACACAAAATCAAAGAAATTTCAGATAGAAGCGCAATCAAGTAGCAATCAAGGTGAACAAGAAATAAAGTATAAATGTACTATACAAGAATATGCTCCATCAACGTCACACCCGAAGTAGGAAGTCGAAGATGTATTCAAATTCCAATCTCCAAGGAGACTACAATTCGGTATCCTTGGCAGAAGTATTTAAATCACCTAAACATTAAGTCATAGAAGATATATGCATATATATATATATATATATATATATATATATATATACGTTAAATTGATGGTGTACGATCCATACATTCGTCTGCGAAACCCATTACATCAAGAAAGAAAATAAACTAAGTTTCGAAAAGAGACAAGGAAGATTCAATGTCTCCAAAATTATTTTCTGTTGTTCTAGAGAAAGTGTTAAAAACTTTAAACTAGCCCCAGTAGCACACAAACGTTGAAAATATGTGGATTAAACGTTAGTATCGAAACGTTTTCTTAATGTCCGAAATGACCGCCTGTTCAATGGTTTATTCAATGTTGAATAATGGTTGAGAAGGAACGATAAAGAAACTGGTTCAGTTGGCCAAAACAGAGCATTAATGCTTTCAATTGGTATACACACATTTAGTTTGATTTTATCCGTGGCTTTCATCATGATACACGGTGTTAATTTTCCAACAGCAAATTATCCAACCGCTTCCATGGTGTTCGAACGAGGTGTTTTCCGCGCTCCTCATTGATAATTCCTCGCCGTATACCTTCATCCATGGATCCACCTGGAGAGTCTACTACTCTTTTACTGTATCTATTAACAAGCAGTCTAGAATGAAGTTGCTACGTCATGTATACGCACGTTTCACCATCACGTAAGACAAAAGAATAAAGAATACAGGTACTTTCCTTCTTTCTTTGTTATGCGCATTTTTCTTTAACATTTTGACCATCGCTACACTATTAAATATGTATTTCTCAATAAGTGTAATATGTCGCCTTAAAAAAACGTATATGAAGCGAAGTCTATATCATAGTTGAAAACACTTCACATTAACGCCCTATTAACGAAATTAAATGTTCGTTGAAATATAGTTTAAAATTCAATCTATTTTCAACATGCAAATGAGAACATGAAAAACGTAGTTAATTTCATTGTATTTGGTTTTAATTATAATGTTTAATCAATTGAATGAGAAATAAATACACGCGTGAAACAAAATGTATAACATAGTATAAAAGAAAGATGAAAAACACGTCAAATTAACACCCCATCAACGAAATTCTATCTTCGTTGAAATATGGTTTAAAATTCAATCTGTTTTTAAGGTACACATAAGAACATAAAAATAGCTTGTCATTCAATTTATTTTTAGTTATATTTTTTACATTACTAAGAAACACATTCAACAAAATTTATGCTATAGTTGAAAATAACATATGGAATACACTTGTATTAATGTCTTATCAACGAAATGACAATTTTTGTTGAAATATGGTTAAAAAATAAACTATTTATTTCAACCCATAACGGTTAATGAACGAAATGAACCTAAAATCAATGTTGAAAACACGTACATGTGCTACTGGGGAGTTTGAAGTTGGAACAAGAAATGTTGGTGATCACTTTATGCGTCTTCGATTAGCTGATCACACATTTCTCTTTGTTTGAGGTGCCGGAGAACTAGGAACCAGAACGGAAGAATTGGGCAATGAGAGTTCGAAAATAGGACTTGCGTCTGGCAAAACACTAAATATGGACACATTCTTTGAAACAGTGGTGTCATAATTTAAATCATTTCTTCGTTAATGATGTTTATTTATGTTTGAATGTGTTTATAGAAAAACTTATAAATATGCAAATTACCGTTAGAGACAGCTCAAATTAGTACAATACACACTGAGACAAGCAGAAGTTCGCATTTGTTCAATATTAAACCAATATCTGTTAGGAACTTCACGAACGTACCTTTTTAGACGACTCAAACAAGAGCAATGTGTAACCAACATGCTGGAAGAAAAGAAATAAAGTTTTACCTAGAGCAAATTGACATAGTTGATACATATGATACAGTTGATACATACATACTTATCTAGATAAGTAATACATTGAATGGTACGACGATTGATGAAATAAATAAGAGATGGAAAATGGCATGGAGTTCGTGTGGAAGATTGAATTTTATTTTATAATAAAAAGCAAAGCACCAACGTGTCCAAAGTGTAAAGTTTTTAGTCAATGTGTCTTCCCTGTAGTGCTGTATGGCTATGAAATCTCAACATTGAATGAGAATACGACTCAAAGATGAAGAGGTCCACAAAGTGGAACGGAGAGATGTATGTTAAGAATAACTAGGAAAGTCTGGGAAGATAAAAGAATGGATTCACTCTCAAACGAAGACACAAGATATGTTTAAAACTACTCAGGAGATGAAGTGCGTATGGCCTGGTCGCATAGCTAGACGAACAGATGCAGGATGGACGACAAATGTTCTAAATTGCATTCCGAAAGAAAAGAGGCGAACTGCCAAATTACAAAATGCAAAGTGGGTAGACAAAATTCAGTGATTTTCAGCAGGTACATGGATAAGAGCAGATAGCCGAGAGTTATGCCTTACCCAGCAGAGGATAGAAAGTGACTGAATATCACGATGGTGATAATAAGCTTAGTTTATAAACTACGCTAGCGGCCAAATGAAAGCCGATAGAAATAAACTGGCATAATATTAAGTTTCTTGACCTCACTTTATTTGTCCACTTTTAATATGGTATTGATGCTACTTTCGGTTAAGGTATATTTGCAGTGATTCTGCCAGCCCCCCTGTGAGGTGGTTTCATCCCCCACATTCTCGAGAGCATCCCCCAACTTGTAAGAAAATTGTAAGAAAATACCCGTTACAAACTAAACATTTTTTATGATCAATAATCCATAGAAACCGTGTAAAATTTCACTTAAACCCTACCAACCTTTACACCCATCAAACAGAAAATCTTGGTGGAATACCTGTGTTTCTGAACTACATAGATTCAATCTATAACTCACGATAGCGCCTAAACTAAATTGAACAGAAGGAAACTGTCTTTAGATTTAGGTTTAAGAGTCGCTTTACTTGAACATTTACAATCTGATAACGCTCAAACGTTTCTTTATGGTAATATCATACCATATGAACTTCGTCTCTAACGAAGTCAAGCGCCTCGACGAAATCGTGCAAAGAGAAGGCGACCTCGTGTTTAGGTTTAGCAATCTCGACGTATTAAGCATTTTTCCACCTGGAAACACCTCAACCTTTCTGCATGCTGTTTTCATCTGTGTTCTTTATTGAAATTGAACAATTGCACTTTGCTTCTCATTATTTTCTTGGCATATTTTCTTCAACTGAGGATCTCGTTATAACACTATCATCTATCAGCATAATATATAAGGTTGTTCGGTTTATATTCGGCCGATTGCGGAATGGTACTGCTACCTGATGAGTGACATTGGAACTATGGGTGTTCTGTCGAGAGCAGTGCTATGTCTGGACTTGGCGACTTTTTAATTTTAGTTAGTGAGCGCAGTGAAATGGAGCAAAATTCAACCGTTACTAAGAAGAGTACGATCAATGCTGTTTTCTTTTGTTCATACGCATAGTCGGGAGAACTTGTTAAATGTTGCGGAGACCATTGCAAAAGATATTGTAGCCCCTTACACACAAAAGGAGCCTTTGGCAAAACTATCGCCCATGATAAGCACAAGGAATAGGGCTCCAAAGAAAGTAACACCCGTAGGGTATCGCTGATTGGCTTACAAAAAAATCCACCAAAACAACGTGATTTGGCCCAGAGATATCATTTGGTACCTTCAACTGGGAACACATCCATTCGTACTTGCCTCAGGGTGAGGTTCACACGTAAGGCCCACGTACTCTACCTTCTACCGAGTCACATTACAGAACATAAGACCAACTGCAGGACAAGCACCGGGAGGGTCAAAATGGGATACACTCGCACAATGGATAAAGAACACGTCCATCTCACTGCCAGTGGTAACATCCGGGAGATTACATACCGTAACATCAATGTCAAGGGGCGCAGCAACTTTGTTCGACACTGACAGGACAGTTTTCCACGTGGATTTATGGTTGTAACGGGATTCAGTGATGCGAGTAAGTTGATAAGACGCAAGGTTGACGAAAACGTGAAAATGAATGCCAGAGACTTTCAAGAGTTCCTTTTGACACATATATTTCAGATAGACGTCCTAAAATTGTATGGGGCGCACTCAAACCAAGTGAGGATTCATATGGACAAGACCACCAGAACAGCTGTACCTCTTTATCAGGAAATGAAACAGGAATTCGTGTCATTCCGTTTTAAGACATTCCTATAAAGACCTCTGATGCCAGTCCAATTGATTTATGTGTATTTGGGCTGTTGAAAAGACGTCTTCAACATCGCCGTCCGCACACCCTGGCTGGTCTCTGGAAAGCTTGCAGGGAGGAATGAGATAGGATTACCATACCTGTGCGGTGGGCTACGGTGGCTCAATTTGTAGAGCTCTCACCTCTGGTGCTAGGGGGTCGTAGGATTGATCCCTCTTCATGCCATGTGGGCTTTGTGGTGGATAAACACCGTGTGCGTGGGTTTTGCTCGGGGTTCTTCCGTTTCCTCTCACTTTCTTCATTCCACCAATTCATGCCATCATCATTCATCTGCCTGAGCCAAAGTTGCCTAAAAGCCTTCAAACTAAATGCAAATCCATGCCTGTGCTCCACCGGACATTGTATTAATGGAAACGGCGATATCGGGCGATAATCTACAGTGCTGGAAGTCCAATAGAACACGACCAGTATGGTGACGGTGAGGTTTTTCGTAAGCTGAGAACCCTTGCAAATCGGTCGAATATAAAACAATTGACCTTGTATATACTTCGTGAAGTCGTCTACGGCATACCAAAGAAATGTGTTTTAGTGAAGAAACATCGATATTAATGTTAAGTATAACATTGCTCTAAAAATTGATAAATTTAATGTTAAAAAGGCATCATAAATTCTCTAAATTTTACAAGATTTTTTAATTTTAAAGTAAACATGGAATAAGAAAAAGTAGCAACATTTGGAATTCTTTCTGGTTTAATTTGACGTAGAAAGAAATTTTACTAGTAACAGTTTTATTGTCATGTTCAAGAAACAAATTCAAGTCCTTAAATGCATGAACCCCTCCGCATCAACATTAGCATCTTGATGCAAATACGAGATGTCTTAGACTTTAATTGTTGTTATGTAGGCTTATACTGTAACCAGGAAATTTCCCAAATGTCAGTTCAACTATTGTAAAATATTGTAGCTTACATATATATAGACTTTACTGTATGTTATGCAACATCCTATATTCATGTATCACGTTACCCCTTTCCGTGGATCAAGGGTCAATAAACTTAGAAGCTACTAATATTTACCCTTAATTCCATATTCTCTCTAAGTCGCACAGTCTTCCAAAACAATTTAAGATGCTGATTATACACGAAATAAATGAAAAACAATAAGAGTTCGGATACTACTAGGGTAGTATCGATCCACAAGATTTGTTATCTGCATCACGTGGCTTGTTATCTCTTTCAATCTGCTATCAGTGAGATTAATAGTTCCTGTTGTGAAGATAGCAACATTATTAGTAGTGACTGTGATTGAGGGCTGTAAAACTACATGATGTGCACTCTGTACCAATGATGGCGAATTTAATATTAGTAATTTCCAGATACTATTACTGACATAAATATTACACTGTTTTACCAATTATGTTATACCCACACTTGTAGTTTCTGTGCGTTTATGGAAATAGTGTCTTCATATTGGAGAAATACAGGAGATTTTTAAAATAATTTTATTCTAATTTTATACAGTTATTGGATCATCCCATAACTAATGTCATTTTAGCTTGGTTGAGCACATGGCGCTATGAGATGGGCTAATTACGCACCATACAAAAGCCGCGAAACTAGTGCTGTATAGGATAATTTATTGTGTAAACGTGAACCAAGTAAGATCAGTTTGCAGCAAGTTGCATGATAGTGACATGTGTTTAAACATGGCAACGTCTGAAGAACACATGCAGCATGTTATGTTTCCTCTCAGCGATATTTAGCAACCATAGCTGCACAAAAGATCAATGTCGTATATGCTCACGGAACCCTTGACGTTTCAGAGATGGTTCACAAAATTACGGTCTGGAAACACTACCCTCACTGATAAGTCACGACAAGGGAGACCCGTCCAGATGGACAACGATATTCTACTTGTAATTGTTGAGGAGAATCAACGTCAAACTGTTCAAGAATATGCCACACCGAATTCGAACCTTTCGCTCGTTCAACAAACTACGAAAATGGATACTTGATGAGTTGATACCACAACAGAAGCTACAGCGTGTGAACATTTTTTTTTGTATTGTATTGATACGTTACAGAAGAGAACCAAGAGCGGGTAAAATGGTAAAGGGATGCGGGAAATGGATTGTTTGTTACAAAATTAAGGGTAAACATCCATGGGTGCCAAAAAGAGTTGCGGTAGGAGCAGTGACGAAACAAGAACTCCATCAAACAAAGCGATGATGTGTGCTTGGAGAGATGTGCGAGATACGACTCATTTTGAATTGATGCCACCGTACTAATCATGGCGAAGGTCTACTGTCATCAGGTGGAACGAATATGGGATGCAATGCTGAACCAACACCCTTCACTGGCCAATTGTAACGGTTGGTTCAGCCACGAATACAACGCCCGCCAACATGCGACAAGGATGGAAATTATAAGAATTTAGATGGAAGACAATTCCCCACCCACCTTATTCACCGGGTCTTGCACCTACAGATTCCCGTCTGTTTCGGAGCCTCCAAAATCATTTTGACAAAGCAAACCGTGGAGGATGTGCAGCGAACAGTGGCCGAGTAGCCGTCCAAATCAAGAGTTTTCTTCAAACGCGGTAATCAAAAACTGGTTGACATTGGAAGAGGGTTGTAGAATCAGGAAGCGATTATGGTGATGACTAAAGTTTGTGTTCCTGTTATATCTTCCTACTTTTCTTTATTGTGTCAAAAATACATTACCTATGGGATGACCTAATAAGACTCAAGAATAAATGCATCCAATCCAAGATATCACCTTATTATTTGCATGTAACTGGGAGGAAATTAATGGAAACCCCAATCAAAGTAGCTAGAATGAGGAGATATATTTTGAACATCCAATCAGAAGGGTAAAATCTTCAGCATTAGACCACAAAGGCTAAAACAAAATCAAAAAAATCTTATGAATACCTCTCTTAAATCTCATAAGACCTCTGAATGGAAGAGAGGTTTAGCGTCCTTGCTTTGTGTGCGCGTGGTTACGGATTCAATGGCGGTCAACATTAAATCGAATGTTGCGGAATCCAATTTACCAATACTGTAGGTTCTGTCTTTACAAGCTAACCAGATCATGTAAGTAACAATTAAATCAACCAAATCTTATAAAAATATTAATGGCTGAATCATCGCCTAGGGCACCATCAGAAGTCTCCTTTCTTCACTGTACTTTGTAGTGGTTCGTTTTGCAAGGGGGTTCGTTTTGCAATTTTTGCTTAAAACACATACACCACTTAAAACTTTGACTTCACATGGAAAAGAAAGAACATAGAGGTAACATGTACTGTAGCTAACACGCTTTCTTTTTACAGTGAATCACTCATAACGAGTAAAAGAATCTCACATAGAAAATGTTTTCTACATTCAGCTCCCTAGATAGAAAAGTGATCACACGTGAATGCTGTCTGCGGTTTCCTGCGGCAGTAGTTACAGTGCATGTTCTATGTATCACAGCATGAACATATTCACACACACACACACACACACAGACAGAGAGAAAGAGGAACTTTACCTTGCAAAAGAGGTTTGCATAAGCATTTTGGGACATTGTTGTCTCCATGGAAGGAGCAAATATAATTTTCACTTCCTACCTTAAGCACACAAACACACAACACCCCATCCATGTTTCTGGTCCCTTGACACCTATATAATCCCGGGACAACAGCCATTTTGTTAACACACGCTTGCAACATTTTCTTGTCTGCAAAGTAATCAAGTTGCTAACAACCCACCAGTGACTAGAAGGGGAGAAACCCAAAACAGGTGAAGGAGATAGAGAGAGATAGAAGATGATCATTCAACATATTCACACCTGCGGTGTTAGAGGAACTCACACGTGGTCTTGGTATTACCAATCTGTTATAGGTTAACATTCCTGCTTTTATGGTTTTCTATTCCCGTCTAGGAGATTGGGCTCAAACACTTTCAAACCGTAACACTCACATAGTTTCACCCTGCTTCGCACGCATACTCGTACGAGTAAAGATTATATAAAGTAAATCTGTATTAGACAAACAATTTTTACGATTCGTTTCTAGATACAAGAGAGTACAACGAAATTGGCTGTGAAGGATCGTTTTTGAGAAAATGTACCGACAATGTCAAGAAATCAAAACTGGGATTTTGGTTATGCTTTGCATCCTTAAAGTATGCGAACTATTAGCATTGATGTATCTGTATATACAAGACGCTAGATGGAATACATGCATTTTACACTATATTTTTTAGTACTGTACTGCGCCATATATTGTTTCTTTTTAAAAATGTGACAGGTCACGCATGGTAATATAACCATATAATAAGGGTAATCCTATCACTATTCCGCCCGTTGGCAAGGAGGCAGATTAAATAATATACTTTCTCGAAAAATGTACAGAATTTTTTCAAGTCGATATAATCGTTTTCTTGTATACTTAACATGTATTTATATCCTCTAATATACGGAACTCGAAAAATATAGATGTCATGTAGGTTACACCAGAAGATATGCTATATTACTTATAACCATAGAACTGAGACCCTGGCGTACAAATACCCATCCAGGGTCAAACATTTGAGATCAGAGATGAGTATTGTCTGTCTCTGAATAACGGATGTAAATACGCAAAGTTTGATGTAGATTGGTCTTGGGTTTTGAGTTTAACTTTCAAACAAAAGCTTTTATAGTGTAAATTTCAAGTGAACCCGATGAAAATATAGAGAAGTGGGTATATTAAGCAAAATTCATAAAGAATTTTTTTTACCACACTTGCATGGGTATAAAAAGTGAAAGTGAAGGAAAAAGTGAAAATTCGGAGTAGGCCGAATTAATTTCAATAGACTGAGAACCTCTCCCCCTGATTTTAAACTTTTGGCGGTCAAAAATTCATAGAAAACCTGCAGAACTTCACTTATACCTTCCCAATTTTATTTTATACCTCCCAAAGAGCAGTGAGTATGTGTGACATTTTGTGTCAAACTGGACAAAAAATTCATAAAGACCTTCGACTTGTTGCATGAAGTCTATGGTGAGGAATGTTTGACTCGAACATAATGTTACAAATAGTACAGAGCCTCCATCGGGGACGATGCAAAATACTTTTTATAATATATCTTTCATCTGATTCAGATGTTTGGGCCGTTGTTGAAGTTACGACCAGTTAACATCATTTACGTAATATAATGATGGTTGAGGTAACTCAGAGCATAGCACTCATCTCGGATACTTGAGTTCTACAGTTCAATTCCGGTTCGTGACATATAGGTTTTGTAGTGGACAAACACCGCGTGTGTTGGGTTTTCTTGGGGTATTCCCATTTCCTCTCACTTTCTTCATTCCGCCAATTCTCCCATCATAATCCATTCGGTCTGAACTAAAGCTTTGTTCACTTTCCTGCTTCCTTGGTTCCTTCTTCTGTTTTCTTTTAGTGTACGTTTCTGGTGATACTGAAGCCAACAAAATATGTACACTCATTTCCTAATGATTTATGAATATACTGAACTTTTCTAACAAGGGAATGTTTTTTGCTCGAGCAAAAATTATGGTACAAAAA
Source organism: Lepisma saccharinum (assembly GCA_022664845.1). NCBI lineage: Eukaryota > Metazoa > Arthropoda > Insecta > Zygentoma > Lepismatidae > Lepisma > Lepisma saccharinum. Next base: position 34,766 of record JAGDQP010013259.1, on the reverse strand, counting down.
TATATTTATCCTGAAGAATGTGATACGCTCAGATCAGAAAGGATGATCATTCCTCTGTGAATAGCTATCTTGCTCCCCAAACTGAACAATGACAACTCGAATACTGTATAACGTTAGTTCAAAGGACTGGATACAACCTTGTAAGTCGTAAATGCGCGAAGGGAATAAATATTGAATAGATGTAAAGTGGATGCTGCGCTACTAGATGCGGGAGATGTGAATCATGGTTGTCATCTTGAAATCCACCATCTTGGAATTTGATCGATAATGTGTTAATGGAAAGTGGGTCATATCATTTTAACTTAGATTGTTTCAGGAAATCAAAATCTGAAGTCAGTTTTTATCTACCTTTACTCGTTTAGGAGATAAGAATCCTCAATGTTGGGATTTTACGTTCAATTACATGTGCACAAAGTGGTATACATTTTGGCGGGTACACAACCCCAGATTTTTTTTTCAAATCTCTGTGGATCCTGCGAAACACATTGGTTTCAACTGCGGCGCAGATATGCTTGAATCCGTTGCTGGAGATGATGTAGGTCGTTAATTTTTCACGATACACTGTCTAGCAGATAGCACCAGAAATAGAAATGAAGGGGTGTAAAATCAAGCGAAGGAGTGGGGCACTCGGCAGGTCTTTGCTGATTACTTCATCATTCCGGAATTTATATCCATCTACTCTTGCACCTCATCAGCGTAGTAGGAAGTGAGCTATCTTGCTGGTAAAGTCAGAAAAATTGCCATCGGAACTCGAAGTCATAAGTGTTCCCCCCGCCTCGGTGCTCTCAACAGTGAATGATCCATTGAAAGGTTCCACGTTCACCCAATCTGATGCATCTTAATTTCCATTTTTGTCTCTCATGACTTGCATTTATGTCATAGGCGGGATAGAAGAGGAGATATTGTAGGGAAATACATTTTAACCTTGCCTTATTCGATGTAGCATCCCAGCATCCATCTGGTGTGATCGAGAGAAACAAGGAAAATCTCGGTTAAGATGGACGGCACTGAGAATGAAAACCTGGTCCTAACACTCTACCACCTAAGCCTATTTGATTTCTATCTCTGGGCCACTTGAAAGACATGATGCATCGTGTAAAAAATCAACGACCTACACCATCTTTAGAAAATTTTAATTTAAATTGTAACTTTATTTTAAGACCTTCAGACACCTGAGGCTGAGGCCGTCAGAAAATGTTAAAGTGTGATTATTTTAAGGTACTTCAATCCTTAGCCACACCTATTTGGTAGGAAAATATGATTAGTGTTTTGCCCAGAAGTAGATCTATGATACGATCAAAATACGCGCAACCATTGGACATGTATTGCCAACTGAGAAGAATTCGCAATTTTGTGAGATGTAACTTCGAAATATCTTAAACAAAACTTCATGACCGAGTGTTCATAACGAAAATATTTTCGGTTGTGTACAATCAACTTGGTGTGAAATTATTTCAAAATACGTTAATCTATGTATGGAGGAAGTCAGGATATGCTGTTTCAGTTGAAATTACCAACTTTCACAATGTTATAGAACAAGATTTTAATATTCGCGAGCAATGGTGTGATGTAGATGCATGCGAAGAACGCAGTTATAAAATGTAGCCATTGTTCGCTTCTCCTCTGTTTTATTCATTTCGTAGACGACCCACTTTTAAACAAGCATCGATTTTATCAAATACCACTTTCGTTCACCGAATTTCACGCCTTCTCATTTCATTTCAATCGTGCCTGTGCTGCTGTTGAACCCAGTTTGCTTCGAAGGATTCATAAAGATTTGAGTAAAATAAAGGTTTGTGGTCTGACAAAATGTATACCAATTTGCGCACATGCTATAGGACGTAAAATCTCAACGTTGAGGATCCTTATCTCCTAAACGAATAAGGGTAGATAAAAACTGACCTCAGATTTAGATTTCCTGAAACAATCTAACCTAAAACGATATGTTACTTGACCCACTTTCCATTACAAATTATCTAACACGTTCCAATATGGCGGGTTTCAAGATGGCTGCCATGATTTTCATCTTCCGCAACTGGTAGCACAGCATCCACGTTACTTCTATTCAATATTTTGTCTCACTCCCTTCACTCGTTTACGACTTACAAGGCTGTTTCCAGTCTTTTGTACTGTACAGTATACGAGTAGTCATTGGTCAGTTTGGAGAAGAAGATACCAATTCACAGATGAATGATGGTCCTTTCTGATCTCAGGGTATCACATTCTTCAGGAAAAAACATATTTTTGCACCAGAATTTTTGTTCGAGCGAAAACATTCCCTTGTAAGTAATTACCACCAATTAATTGTCTGTTACTATGAAATGAATAAAATGTCATCTTGGTATATGGCATTGTCGTATAAGTTTGTTTCCAAAAGTTCTTGTCGCGAGTTGAGAGTAGACGCTTATGCCGGTTCTGGTACACCAGAATCTATAGTATTTTACCATTTACGAGAATTTTCGTGACGTCAAAGGTTCCTAATGTATGGTAATGACCATTTACGAGCATTTATTGCCTAATTTCGTCTTCCACTTAATTTCGTCCCCCCAAAGGTTTCGGTCTTCATTGATACACGTTCGTCTCATTAAGTGTATATACAAAGACACAAATGGCTTTAGTGATGCATTATTCATGGTATAGTAGTGGTTGCAAAACTTTGTTTCACAGCACATAGTAGATATAAAAAAAACCTTGATTCACAGCCACATGGTTGTAGTAGTAGTAGATGCAAAGCCTTGTTTCACAGCCACATGGTTATAGTGTTGTAGATTGTAATTAGTGTTTGGTATTTTACCGTTTACTCTGAAACACTTATTGTTACTAGCACTTAAGCACTTACATTATACACCTGATCCTCTTCTACATTACTATTATAGTGAACATTTATTAACATGAGTACACATAAGCACCTACTGCACCGTAGTGCGAACCGCTAGATGATGTATAGGCTTCAATAGCCTGATAAACTCTGACGTTAATATTGGAATGGTGCCTTACATTACAGGCCAGAGCCGTATCAATTTTAGCATTATAGTGAACATTTAACTTTATAAGAAACCATAGGAATCATTCCTATGTTGCACTGGAAACGATGGGTATATAATTCTAAAAGTTGAAGGGTGTAACAAATAAGCGAGATGCATATTGTGTGTGAGGGGAAGCTACTAGAATAGTCATTGTAGTTATGGAGATTGCATTCTCATGTAACTCATGTGCTTTCAGTTGCTTGCTTCTGGGATTTTTTGTTAAAATTGTTCCAGTACTCTTTCATTCTTAGTGTCATAGATATACGAGATTTGAGCTATTAGTATCATTGTGCAAAAGGTATTTGCAGGCACTGCTTCTTCAAAACCCACTATAATTTTAATATTTGTTCTTTCATTTAGTACCACTTGCTTTCGTTTCTTAGTGTTAAATAAAAACATGGGTCGACTCTCGATAAACTCTATTAGGGAATGGAACATATCAGTATTTCTTTGAGTCACACGTTTAAATGGTGTATAACTATCATGCCTTTGTGATATCTAGATTTAAGTTCTCACTGGTGAAAGTTTCATTAGGACCATTCTTTAAAAGAATATTTTTAACTTTACATTGATCAAACTTAATAGTATCCTTTTGTTGTGTATCATCATCACAACTTTGAAAGAGAACAATTACAAATTCGGGCATATCAGATTGCAATGAATTAAACTGTGTTGTTACATCAAATTTGAAATAAGAACCAGATACGTGCCGTTGAATATTTTGATATGTAAGTAACTGAATTGGTATTTGAGGCTTCCGAAGTATATCAGCTTTGATTTTCATCGCATAACTCTTTTCATATTCAACAATTGGCATTCTCAGTTCTATTGAGGTGATCACAAGTTTATCCACATGAGGTTGTGTTCTATCATCTAAAGTACAATCCGCTTTCTTTGTTTTCCAACGATAAAATAAACAATATTATATGTATTCCTCTTAAATGTTATTCGCAAACCACCCTTCCACATCTTTGCAAGTTGTGATTTATTTAAAATGTCATTAATGTTTAATGATTTTAATTCATGTAATGGAATATGAAATGCTACACCTTTGGCCTTCATCATTAACAAAGCAATATTATATATGTGGTTCCAATGCAACTCCGTAGTTTGTGTGTTTCCTCCCAAAGCAAGTATTATGACCCCCTACTCATTTTCCGTTTTGTATTCATCGCCATTGCGGCTCCTAATGAAGCTAACTTGACATCTAAGCCAGCATCTTTGCTAACAACTCTATCAATAGTTTTTGAGCTCTAAGTCTTGATCAGCCCTATGCCTATTTGTTAGATCTTTAAAATTCTTATAAGAAATATCATGCTCTCGACATGCTTGATTTAATCTATTTATACCTCGATCACCTCTCGCTAATCTTGCATCTAATCGTGTACTACGATCACAGATTTCATAGACCGGGAGGTGAAGTTCGAAGGGCAATTTATTAATAATATCGTTCAATAAGCCCTTAACTTCAATAGTTTACCAAAATATTGGTGGAAGTATATGAATGATCTTTATGAGGTAGCCTAATCCCTTTAGATTCGAAACAATTAAATTAGATAAACGAGACAAAATCATATCCATTATGCCCACTTTCTCATTATAAAAGTTCTTTTTCCCTGCTGCTTCTTCACCTGCTATAACTAGTAATCTATCTACTAACCTTTTAACATCATCCGTCCAAATAAACTGTTGCGGTATTCTTGTATATCGCTTATTCCCATTTTCTTGCTCCCTTCCTTTCAAACCCTCACCTTTAGTATTAAGTTCAAGCCAAATAGGTCATTTTTTTAAATACTATATTGCACCTCCCAAAGCTGTCACTGTAAGCATTAGAGCTATTGAAGCTTCTACATTACGAAATTCGTTAATGTCAGCTTATGATTTAGATAAGTTATTAAGAGTATTAATAACAAAAGTATATTTTGTTTCGAGATCACTAATCTCTTTCTGAATATCAGCAATGAGAGTGTTATGTGTTAGTGTAGTATCCTCTAAGCCTTTTAACATATCCTTTAATCCACTAACTATTTCATTAACACCATGAACAGAAATGAATCTTGAATGTTCTTGTATCGCTTCTTTAACTTCATTCTGAATACTCATCAACACTTCTTGTATACCGGAAAAGTCTTCTAGCGTTGGAAGTAATGATATACTGATTTCAAGATCTTGCAATTCAACCTTAATAATTCTATTATTTCATCTAGGTTCTCTGTGGTTTCAATTACAGTTTGGATATTACTTATTGTCTTTCTTATTGTTTCTACTTCTTGGGAAGTTGGGAGTGTGTTAACAGATTCTTGGAGAGCAGTTTATTTCGATTTTATTTCATTTAGATTTTGATTTGTAGCTAAATCATTTAAAGACTTACGTATCCTCTTGATATCAGATTGTTTCGGTATGTTCTTTTGTATTTCTACTAGATCACTTCGAACAGTGCTCACAACATGCTGAAAATTGATTAAATCTGTAGGAAGATTAAAACCCTCTAACTTTTTATTTAACTTTGCGAGTGCTTCCTGTAGAGAGACTACTCACAATGCTCTGTAGATTCCTTAGTTCAATCTGAAAATTTGTGAGCTCTGAAATGTTGTTAATTATTTCACCAAGCTTTCTGCTAATTTCCGATACAACACTATACATAGGTAGGTTGGTTAGGTCATCATGAAGTTTATTTGTTTCATCAGTAATAGTTTTACATTAATTTTGTAGTTTGGAAATAACTTGTTCCACCTCGGGAAGGATTGTTCTGAAGTGCATTTTCTAACGTGTTCACTGCTGCTTGTAGATTGTTAAATGTGTTTTGTAGCTCCGTAAGCTTTGGTTTTAGATCATTGAATAAATCTTGTAAAGCAGTTTGTGAAATGAATTGATTCCTTATTAGTTGTACTTCATTTTGAATCGTTGTTATGACATTTTGAACTTCAATCAAATTATTTTTATTTACCAGCTGTGCGTACATAAGAATAACACTCTTCAATTCGTTATCAAGATATGATGCTGAGCTTCCGTGATTTCTGTTTCAATATTTGAAGACAATGTATTTAGCATTGATTTCACCCTTTATTACTTTAATCTTTGATCCAGTACTGTTAATTGATATTCATTAATATCTGAAGATGAATCGGATAACGTTTCATGCTCATGTGACTTTTATCGCGGGTATCCAAATAAATATGTTGGTAACTTAAAATAAACTATATATGGTAAAAGGTTACCATAAAGATTTTGCTGTTTTTTACATCAAATTAATCATGCACTCACAGAGAGGAAATGAAATGACGCATGTGCCTGCCAAATGATCGGGAGTTAGTCTAAACATCAACCGTCAGTAATACAAGCACGGCGCTCACACACAACAGTCATAGCTCGTCCAGTGTAAAATAGAAATGGAGGTATTGTAGCAGCTTGTTCGGATGTGCTTGTTGTATAACTTAAAAGTAAACCTATCAGCTGCCTCATCAAGTCGACGCATATAAGTCTTGCTGATGAACCTCGCAGTGGACGATCACATGTTTTGGATGGCGAGGCCGTGAAAGCAATCATCGAGGAGGACAGTGGTCTGCGTGTGATGAACTTGCAGAAAGGTTCCATGTTTCCGCTCAAAACAGTCAGACTGCACCTGTAAGGGATAAGGAAGTCACACAGGTTAAGCAAGTGGATATCCCACACATTGTCGACATCCAACAAGGAACGAGTGACAGCCTGTTTGTCCTTGCTCACTCGGCACCTAAACGCACCCATATTTCATCGCTTGTTCACTGGTGACGAAAAGTGGGTCCTCTATGACACTCCCAAGCGTACCGGTTATTGCCACGTGATCCTGTTCCTTACACTTCAAGACCACCTCTGCTCTCTGTATGCTGGACTTGTCACTAGGTGATACCTTACAAGCTCATTCCAACTGATTAGACCATAACTTCTGCTTTCTACTCACAGCAGTTCCAAAGGGTGCACCGTGCATTGCGGTAGAAGGAGCTGGCATTGGTGAATCGCAAACGTTTGATATTGCTCAGAATATAATCCTGTGGTAAACATTTGCTATTGCGGTAATGAACATGTGAGTACCATAAGCCGTGTAGTTAGTTACGGCATTTTAGATACATATACAAGACTCGTAGACTCATGAGCTTCAAGAATTAAAAGTTCTTATTAACATTAAAGGAGAAATAAATTCCAAGAGAAACAATAAAATTAAAGTTCATGTACATTCATCGCATGCTGTTCCATACTCTAATCGAAAATGCCCCAGGGCAGTGTATGTATCTTGCACCCTAAGATGCAACGCTTATCATCATGTGAGTCAAGGGCTACTTTGTTTACTTTCTCAGTGAAAATGTCTTGTTTCTCTGATCTGATTTGTTTTGTAATCTCCTTTGCATCTCCTCTGATCGTAAACACTGCTTGAAGTCATCGAACGTAATATCTTGTTCTACAACATTTTTTCATATACCCTTGATTCTCTTTCTACTTTCATTATTTACATCCTGTATCACATGCATTTTAGCACGCAGTCCAACAAACTCATTGGTAGGAACACACTCGTATTCATATTTCATCTTCCCCAGTTGCATCTTATTCTTTGCAGGAAGCTTATATTTATTGGACTGCTGGTAATTACTAGTATCATAATACACAATCATTTCATGCATGTCTTTATAAAAATTGTTTGTCTTGATGTAATACACAAACGAGTCACTATCCTGATATGTAATACATATATTCTCTTGATACCCTGGTTTCATGATATCAAAATTATATCTATACATTAAAAACTTTGAATGGTCCAGCACAGCAGCTCCAACATGATTTACCTTATCTAATTTAACTGTTTCTTTAACATATGACATAAAACAAAAAACTTTCATCATAGATCTCTCGTGACTTAAAGCGCGGTGATGCTACAAGCTTTCGACACATCTTTTCATCAGTTACAAGCCTCATGCCGATTCGATTTCTTACATTCTCAATCCACTTCCTATAAATAGCGTAAATCATAAGTTTATAAAAGTCTTTCTTAAAGCTTATAGTAGCAGCTGCGTGAGGGGGTCGTATTACAATTTATATATGTCTCGAGCCATTAGGATTGATCGAACCCGAGCAGCTTATGTACCTTACGAAGCTGAAAACCCAGACGTAAATACAACTGTAGGAGACGATAATACACAATATAGTTTTGCTTATCATTTAACGTCAGTAATAGGTTTTTGCATTTAACACCTAGAAGAATTTCATTTATAAGAGCCATGGGAAAGTCTTAATGTGCATCATGCAGCTGTTGTCGGTAGTGCAAATCTACTTCCGCAAAAACCCTAACCCACTTTCTTTGGAATTGTCTAATACCTTTTGCACGTCATCCTACTCTTATGGTGATGGTTCCCACTTGAAATTTCCATAGGGCAAGGTTTCAATCATTGCAGTCCCGTATATGTTATTCATATCTAGATACATTAAAACGGAATGCTCTTCATTAGGTTTATAGTCGTTAACATAGGGATTATTTTCCTTGGCATGACGTAGAGTTCATTCAGTGGTACATCCTTTAATTGACTGCTGTATAAACATATGCATTTTTACGTCCGACAAAAGTTAAAGCTCTTGATTGTTTCATAGAGCATGGCGTTCCATACCAATTTGAGAATTTATGGAAGAAAACAGGCACAACGTTTCTTTGGCAAGTTCCACCCGATTGCAAGTAGCTGCAATGATTTCGCCTGTGAGATGGTCGTGATAGAGTTTTTTTTATGATTTTCTGATATAAAATAGCAATCACAAGCAGCACAGATTGTTGCTTCGTTATATGCTTCAATTTGATGTGCTGACAATGGGGAGAGAGGTTGTGTATGCGATAACTGATTCGCAGTATAAATCAATTCATTTTCCATTCGATAAAGGAATTCTTCAGCAGCGTTTTTGCCTCTATATATAACTGGTTTCGATGGTGTACCATCGCGCTAACAAATTAAATAACCAAAACTGCATGGCTCGTGGCGTTGAATATTTTCTGTATATGATGTACTGGGATTAGGCGAACAGGTACTGATTGGTTTAAAATAACATTTAAAGTCTGCAATAATAATAACATCACTTTCCAGCAATGAATGTAACTTCTTAAATTTCATAGTTTGCCCCGGCTTTAGCATTATTGTTTTATGGCTTCAAACTTCTTGCAATAGTCAAGGTGCTTTAATAGCTTACCTTCAGTGTTAAAGTGTGAAAGACATCACTTACAATAGTAATATTTATGTTCATGTTTTGTAGTTTGACCACTTACTAATCTACTAAAATGTTTAATTAAAAAGTAGTATGTTGTTGTTTCATTCTTTAAATATAGAAGATCAATCTGTGTTGCATCAAATGACATTTCGCTTATATGTAGTGGGAAAATTTATTTAGAGTTATCATAAGCATATACATTAATACTTATGTTATTGTTGGGATGCAGGTCATTATATTGTCGTTTATATTTACTAATGTGCGATAATGCTACGGGGAAGATTATATCATGCATTGGTTCCATCATTTCACTTTCATATCACACATAATTCGATACACGATCAGAGTTTCTGTCAACAGGATATAAGGCTTTTGCAATGCACCACAACAAGCATTTGTCGTCACTATTTTGGATATTGATAACTGCATTCTTAGTAAGAACCCACTTTGGTAACACAATATATGTTGAAGCTTAGAAGAGTTTTAGTTCACTCACTATGATTTTCACCGTAGGTAATGGTTTCTCACTTAAACTCTAACCGGATCTTTTGGTGCAACGTTCGTTTTGTTGTGATGCTAAATTGGTAAAGATTTCCTCTATCTTCTCCTGTAATCCATCGCCTTTCAAGATTGTTTGAGTGCCGGATGCTATATGGAATTTCATTTCTTCATCACTAGTTGGTTGCTGAAACATTGAAGAGAGAGTGAAGTTCACTTTCAAAGCATTGTGTACTTCTAAATCACTCTCTATTATATCTAAGCATTCATTTTGAATGATGTTTAGAAATTAAATGGTTTCACCATAAATTTATCGTCACTCTTTGCAGAGAGCACATAATTTTTTAATGTGGAGTTTAATGCGCTTCTCACCCACTTCTCACTGAACTTTTGTCTCTTTACACTTGGTTCAACACTGTGCATAGCTGTAATGTGTCTATGTAAATATGACTGTGATATAGATTTGCATCAATACACACAAGTGACTTTTCCATTTTGGGGAGAGGGAAGGAAACTATATATAATACAATTCCAGTCTCACTAACTGTTGCTGTAACACAATAACACTTAGAGCTTGATTGTTGGTCCGTTTCACACAGAGAGAGAACTTAGTAGTTATTGAATGTATGAGTAATGATAGTACACGTATCACAACTGATATTCTGGTCGCACAAACCTTCTTGGAAATTGGAGGAGGGAGGGAAACTATATATAATATGAAACTGAGATTACGTTCGCACTAAACCCCTTGAAACATAATAACACGTAGAGCTTGATTGTTGATCCGTTTTACACGAAGAGAGCACTTGATAGCTATTGATTGTAGATGTAATGATAGCAAACACACAATCAAACTGATATTCCGTTCACACTAACTTATGTTGCAAACGCTAATTTTGGAGGAGGGAACATGCTACGTTTCCTTGTGGTTCCCAGTGCAGTGCAGTGCAGCATAGCAATAAACTATAGATGCTTATGTTTGCTTATGAAGCTAAATATTCATTATAATGGTAAATTCAAAAATGAAAACGGCTCTGGGCTAGAACGTAAAGTACCATTCCAGTATTCGCCTGATGTAAGATGTTAGTTCAAGATTTGAATCCTATACATTCTCTAGTTGTTTCCAATAAAATGCAGCATGGCAATGAATGATTTTTAGATGGTTATGAGTGCTTATAATAATAAGTGCTTCACAGTAAGCGGTAAAATAATTACTATCTACAACACTATAACCAAGTGACTGTGAAACAAGGTTTCACATTTACTACACAGCTGTGAAGCAAGGTATTGTACCTACTTCTACTATAAATATCTTTCTGTTAAACAAGAGTTTGCATCTACTTTCATAGCTATAAATTTTTCAGTCTAACATTATTAACTGGTAACATTGTGGCTGTGAAGGTCGCTTCGTGTTTTAACACTAAAGCCTTATATATGAAAAAGTATGCATTCTAAATAGCTATAAATTTTCAGTGATAAAATTATTAAGTTGGCAACACTGTGTGCTTGAAGGAAGATTTTGCTCCTACTATAACCATGTGGCTGTGAAACAAGATTTTCTATCTGCTACTACACCATGAATAATGCATCACTACAGCCATTTGTGTCTTTGTATATACTGTAATATCCCGTGCGTTCACAGACACGTGTATATTATGTAAGTACACCGACAGTGATTATAGGACAAAAATTTGTGTAACTATGTAATCAAAACAAACTAGTGAGTGAAACATAAGAGTATCACACACACTCCTGGGTGATCATCTCTCCTCTCTCCTGTTCACAGAAGGCCAAGCTTCTGGAACATCCCCGGTACACAAAAGGCTAAGCTTCTGGTACCATTCCTGGCAAATACAGAAGGCGAAGTTTCTGATATGCACTCCACCTAATTTACCTTAAGTTCATAGAAGGCACACTTCTGGAACTACCTCGTACACATAGTAGTCAAAGCTTCTAGTGTGTACTCTGCCAAATAACAAACCTCGTTGTACACAGAAGGCGAAGCTTCTGGTACGTCCTGGCACACAGTAGGCTAAGCCATTGGTGTCGTCCGTCCGTGCACAGAAGACTAAGCTTCTGGCACACACCTCAACTTTAGGAGCTAACACCCAACGAAGAAGACGTCAAGGATACCTATCAGTATTCTAATTTCTGTAATTAGTCGACTACGGGACGCTATTTTTGTTAATCAGTTAGTAACTTATTTTATTTGTTGTATTTCAAATAAAATGGTTGAGGGCTAAAACCACAAACCCGTGTAGTACTTGCTCTACTTAAGGTACTCTATGGGAGAACCGCAAGATCATTACGTGGCGGTAGGCGTCGTCTCCACACATTAAAGGGTAAAGATACAAAAACGAGCTCAAAGCCCAAGATACCAAAGCTATAAGTAAAAAAGGAGCAAATAATAAGATTGTGTAGAGTGATAAAAGGACGATTATAAACTGTTTAGGTATCGGACAATATTTATCAGGTACAACACATTGGTAGGGACGAATGGCTAAAATAAGAAATTAGGTTATTTTTTTCTTGATGGTAAATGCCAGTTATTACTGGGTCAGGTAGTCGGACAGGTAATTTTGATTCTAATTTTAACCATAAAAAAGATAAGCCTAAAATGGCTAATGCAAATAAGCCATCTTTTAACCTTCCTCATCTATCGAAGTTCTCAGGGCATAGTAACCAAGATCCAGATCGATTGTTATGCTTTTTGAACATTTGGCAATGTTACAGCAATAGGACGACGGTAAATGCAAGGAAATATTTACCTATGTATCTGCAAGACAAAGCGTTGGACTTATTTTTCCAACTGCAATCTCGGAACTTATTGTAGGAAACAACATATAAGCAAATCAAAGATAAGTTAATCAACTTATGCAGACCCAGAATCCCTTTGTATTAAGCTGAAATAGAAAATTAATTCGATCCAACAGCAGCAATACGAACCCATTGATTCATATTTTTAAGGAAATTGAGAGCAATTAGGCATAATATTCCTGAGGCCATTGAGGAACAAAAAGTACATTTGTTATCGTTAGGGTTGACCAAAACGTTTCTGAATATTATTGCATTAGAAAACCATACTACAGTGAAAGATCTACAAAAAAGTTTACATGCTCTAGAAACATCTTTGGATTTGTTAAGAAAAGGGGAATTTATGAAAACATCGCAGGAGATGTTAGCTTTGGCAGACCAAAATCAACAAATACAGGCTGCATGGAGCTCAACAACACAACTGACAACAAGAAGACAAGAAGAGGGACAAAATCTTCCAAAAGCCTAACCTTCAACAACCCACTATCAAATTTCAACCTTGTTCTAATATACGAACTTTAATACAATGGCCAAAGCAAGAACCATCTTACGAAGTTCCAAATTACTTAACTAAGAAAACTCAGGACAACCAAACAATGCCCCAACCTCCCAATCCTAGCATGGTATAGCAGTCAATCTGTACCCCCAGACCAAGCTCCTTTCAGACAAATTATAGATACATCAGCCTATCAAATGTAACAAATTGAACCCAACTCAAATGAAGTAAACCAATTCCAAAACAATTTGGAAGGAATTACGAACAAATTGGCCGAATTATCTTTAATGGTAATTAAATACAATACATGTCAAAAGAAGGAATATAGGAAGAATGGAAATTAAATGTATTACAACAAAAAGAAAGGAGACAAAGGAGGGAAGCAAACTTACTAAGAGAAAGATGAAAAAAAACCAAAACGGCCCTGGAACTGTATCTGTCTGTGCAATATGCTTTAAAAGAGGACATTCAGCTCAAAGCTGATTGCATAGAGAAAAAAGGACTCTAATTCGGAAAACTAGATATGGCGTCTCGAGCCCAAGATCACAATGTAGGCCCGAGGACGCAAACTGCAAAGGAAATGGTGAAGCCTGAACAAGTAATAACAAAAAATATCAGGGAAAAGAAGATGGTTAAAATAGAACCTCAAGGATCTGCACCAGCTGAAAATACAATATCTATATTTTCTAGTCAATACATATCGACGAAGAATAGAGAATGGATAAAATGTAATACAGAAGAAAGTAAATCATTGGTTCAAGTAAAAGTACACGATGAGGTGATTCCAACAATAATAGATCGAGTGAGCATCATTTCGATTTGGTCTAAAAATCAAGTACCAAAGAATTGCACCCTAATACCTCATATAACAACCGTGAAAAGAATAACAGGAAAATTGTTCCAGATGAATTGCATTGCTCTCATCAAATTTAAAATAGGAAATACACAATATGCTCACTACTTGATCAAAATGACCTAAACCCAATTTTTGGGCAAGATATGTTAAAGAGAATACAAGCAAATTTGAATCTACAGAAAAACGTGATAACATTTTATTAGAAAGCAAGGAAACCAGATTTTCCGGACGTTGGAAGTGGTAAGTGTATAATGTCACAAGCTTTCATAAATCAAGTAACTATCACCCAAGTCACAAAGTTGCGAAAATAATTTTTCTTCGTCGATGACACTCAAAAGCAAGTATTGTAAGGCATAGACTACCCTTTTACGATTATAATTGTCTATATCTCTATGTACCAAAAAGCCGTCAACACGTTTTAAATAATCTTTATCGATTACAATATGCATCTTGCTCAGACTACTAGAGTATAAAAGCATCAGGTTTTCACTATATGCAAAGTTCAAGATCAAACAAAAACACAGAAAACTGATTGTTTATACGATATACTTTTTCAAAACTTGACTAAAAACTGTCAAATTAAACCTCGACTATCATCGACTAATAGATGGATTTTTTACATATACAACAACAGGTCTACACTTGGCAACAAGAAAACAAGTTTATATTTTAAGAGAACATAATAGGATACTTCTTACAAATTCGTCAAATCATTTCGGGACGGGCGTAAGCCATAGTGCTGTTACCGCCCATAAAATTCATTTTATCATTTATCATTATCGTCAAATCATTCTTCTTTACGCATTCTTCATTATCCTGGACTATGGCAGTAGTAGTTTCCATTACTTTTATATTATTTATTATATTAACAGTTACTCTACGTATTGTTTAGTACCGAATAAGAAAAAGCAACCTAAAATAATTATATTATCATTTCCTAGAATGCCTGTCCCACTAGTACCATTATTCTAGAATGCTAGTATCATTACTCTAATGGTAATTCTAATGACAGTTATATTTATTTATATGCTACGTCAAATATTAAGAAAATATAAACATATACTCGTCATACAGTGAACAAATCACAAACAGTATTGTATCATTTGACACAAGCACGGATAATAAAAGTGAACCCAACAAACGCACGTTGGACATTGAATCTAAGTGCTCAATTTCAATACACGTGGAAACTATAACAATCAGTACAGAACCAATATGTACAATTAGCGACCTTGTGTATAAATATTAAAACAGTTCATAGCAACCACTAATTCATATCACCGACTCCAGGATAATGAAGCCGATTAGGGTGGAACCTGCCTGTTCTGTGAAATAGTGAAATTAGTACTTCATCTGTCCTTAACCAGATCTCTGTAAACACATTCATGATTTCAACCAGGTGTGCACACTACTATAACATAGCGACAGGCTCTTACTATAAGTGAAAAAATAGTTCAACAAGCATAGTTTTCTCACTATTTTTTTTCAGGAAAGGGGAATGTAATATCCCGTGTGTTCACAGACACACATATATTATGTTAATACACCTACAGTGTTTATACGACAAACATGTGTGTAACTGTGTAATCAATACAAACAAGTGAGTGAAACATAAACAGTGGCAGACAACGGACAACTTCACATCAAAACACCAGATGAAGCTGCTATCAAGAAATAGAGGGAGATGAAATCGATGGAGGAGAAGCTTCGAGGACCGCCCCTAAATCTACCTATAAAACTCAACAGCATGAGCCAAGAGTATCACACACACACTCCTGGGTGATCATCTCTCCTCTCTCCTGTTCACAGAAGGTGAAGCTTCTGGAACATCCCCGGTACACAAAAGGCTAAACTTTTGGTACCATTCCTGGCAAATACAGAAGGCGAAGCTTCTGATATTCAC
The DNA here is from genome assembly GCA_022664845.1 of Lepisma saccharinum. Taxonomy (NCBI): domain Eukaryota; kingdom Metazoa; phylum Arthropoda; class Insecta; order Zygentoma; family Lepismatidae; genus Lepisma; species Lepisma saccharinum. The sequence goes on along the minus strand of JAGDQP010013259.1, from coordinate 18,957 downwards.
TCCACGTAATTCACCTTAAGTTCACAGAAGGTACGCTTCTGGAACTACCTCGTACACATAGAAAGCAAAGCTTCTAGTGTGTACTCTACCAAATAACAAACCTCGTTGTATACAGAAGGCGAAACTTCTGGTACATCCTGGCACACAGTAGGCTAAGCCATTGGTGTCATCCGTCCGTGCACAGAAGGGTAAACTTCTGGCACACACCTCAACTTCAGGGAGCTAACACCCAAAGAAGAAGACGTCAAGGATACCTATCCTAAAAATACTCTAATTTCTGTAATTAGTCGACTACGGGACGCTATTTTTGTTAACCAGTTAGTAACTTATTTTATTTGTTATATTTCAAATAAAATGATTGAGGGCTAAAACCACAAACCTCTGTAGTACTTGCTCTACCTAAGGTACTCTATGGGAGAACCGCAAGAACATTACGATACACTTTATGAGACGAACACTCATCCATGAAGACCGAAACCTTTGGAGGGACGAAATTAAGTGTGGGACGAAATTAGGTAAAGGGACGATATTAGGCAATAAATGCTCGTAAAAGGTTATTAACATACATTATGAAACTTTTTTCGTTGCGAAAATTCTCGTAAATGGTAGAATACTATAGGTTCTGGTGTTCCAGAACCGGCATAAACGTACTACTGTTGAGGTATGCTGAAAACTGTTTAACTTCTTCTGAAGCATTAATGTAATATTAGGTTAATTTTAATCCGGAGAAGTATGTGAAATACATCCGAACTTCTCCCAAGAGCTGGTAATATTTGTAGCCAAAATCCCAAGCATTGTAACCCAACTGTATTTATAAGAATTACTAACTTACTTAAAAAACTCAATAATTATTTCGAATTTTGTCCTCACTTGTTCAACTGCAAATCATATTTAAAAAAACAAAACATAAATTGACAAATACAACTAATGAGCATCTTTCAAATTAGTGCTAAAGAATTCTGAATCTAAATGACTTCCATTTTAATTCGTTGCTACAATAAAATCAAAGTTCATATTATTTCAATCCTCTACAATGACATGGATCACATATAAAGGGTGCAAAGTCATCCGTGCAAAACGTCGTCTTACTATCCGTGAAATTGCTGCTGAACTGAACATGAGTGAAGGCTCCTATTACACGATTTCAACGGAAAAACTTCAGATACGACATGTTGCCACTAAGTTTGTGATCAGTAACGATAAAACGTGGGTGTACGGATACAATGTGTAGACGAAGGTCAAATTACAGAGAAGGTCTGACAATCCTCACCTCCACCCAAATATGTATAACTTAGTAAATCCCATGCTAAAAGATAGTCCAATCAGTGTGCCACGTGGTTCTACAGTGAATGCAGGTCTACGTTAACGTCATGCGACGATTACGAGAAAAGTTGCGACGCAAGAGGCCAAAGATATAGAGGAATAAGGCCTGGATCCTTTATCACGATAATGCACTTTGCTATTTCTCGCTCGTTGTTCGGGAGCTTCTGGGGAACAAACAGAACCAGTGCCGACCTATTCTCTTAAATCCAACCCTTAAACCGACCTAGTCTCTTAACAGCTGACTTTTTCTTCATCCCTAAGTTTAAATCTACGTCAAAGATAATTCATTCCAGACCACGGAGGAGATCCAGGAGAATTCATACGCGACCTAGAGGCCATTCCAAAACTAGAGTTCCAGCATACATTACAGAACTGCAAGACATGTTGCGAGCGGTGTGTGTACAGTGGAAGGAAGTACCTTGAAAGAAACAGGTCTGGCTAAATGGTGAGTATTACGATTGTCTATATTCTTAAAAGTTCCGTTCTCTTTGAACAATCCTTGTAATATAATACTTCAACTTCACGACTACTAAAACATTCTAAATATAATAAGAAGTATAAAAATATTATATATGTAACTAATGTGCATATGATGATATTCTGAAGGCCAAATACAGTAGTTTGTACAAAATATTGCGCGGGCCGCACGTAACGTTTCAAGAGACAGAATTTATGAACACCTGCTTTAAATAATTATAAACTAGGCTACTCTTAAAAACAAAAGCTTTCTAACGCAATTTCCTTGGACAGAAACCATTGTTCTTTGATATTGCAGTCTTATGAGTGCACTGTACTTCCTTTTGCTATATCTTTTATTGTTTATTTTTCAGTCGGGAAGAATGGCACAAATATAGCTTTGTTTTGTTTCATTGCCCTTTGCCTTGCTATTTAAAGCGTTCTTTCACTCCTTTATTGCACATCTCTTTGTCCCTCTATCTCTCTCTTACACACACGCAAACACACATACAAAACTTCTCTCTCTCTCTTCCTCTCTCTCTCTCTTTGTGAAATGTTGTTTTCGTGAGTGCAATTGCAATCAACTTGTAGTTGCAGAAGAATAGTTAGTTAGTTGTTTGTTCCAATCAAACACACACACGCAAACTCACACACACATATGGTAGTTTGGCGCCAGTTGAAAACCGGCGCATAAGGGCTGCGGATAAACGCAGAGAATGCACTGGGCACTAATGCGCCAACAGCAAAACTAGATGTACTTTTTATTTCTCTCGCCCCCTTCCCTGCCCTCTCTGCCTCTCTGCGTCTGTCTGTGTTTTATGTATTTCTCTTCATGTGATGCTGGTGGTACGGAAGAGAATTAACATTTCTGACACTCTTGCCCCCTCTCCTTGACATAATTGCATTAAAGGCTTTTAACGTATGAAGCAAAAATGACGCAAGAGCCCAAATATAAATGAAAGAAAAGCAGTACAAGGTTAAAAAATGCATGTTTAAAAGCACAAAGTAATGATTGTGTAACAACCACTAATTACAACATTTTAAGACATAATGAACTTTTCTAAGAGAGATACTACACTGGAAGCAGTTGTCGACATTAATGAATTAGGCATCATTAGAAAACCAAACCGAATGTATCAAAAGCTTTTGCAATGTATCAAATATGTACTACATAGAAAGAATACGATCCGGATCGTAAAAAATGACTCCATATCTGTTATTCAGAAAGAGGGTATTCCTGAGGTTTAAAACAGTCATGCGAGGCGAATGTTGTAATTGTCTGCATGTAATGAAGGCCCTAGATGTTTTTTTAATGCATTTTACTCACAGTTGTGCTTACTAAAATACGTTCCATCAGACTTGCACCACAATTAATCCTCAAAAACACTATAGCACAAATATCAGAGCTCAATAACTACTTATAAAATGAATATTGAAACGATAACCATCTTGTATTCTACTAATTTCTAGTAATTAAACCATCTAATACGATAATCGAGACTTGAAGTTTCTTCCAGTTTCATGGATTAAACACTTCACTTTGAATATGTGAACAAAATAAATTAATTAATTAAGTCTATCTATCTAAATATATCTAACTATCTCGTTATGAAACCCATCCCCCGTCTCCATGGTTCAGTAGTTTCGATAATGAAGTTTGGATGATTGCTAGAAGAAACAAACATGTTCGAGTCGTTTACCACCTGAAATATTTACTGAAATTTTGCAGGAATTTCTGAGTAAAAACTTCGGTGAACTTTATTTAGTTTCGGACGTTTTAGTAGCTATCAACTTCGTCCAATTCTCATCGTATGTGTGCAATGGTTTTAAAAGTCATAAACACTCATTATCCTGTTGCACGTTGACCTGACACCTAAGTCTTTCCGACCGCCGAGGCTGGCAGGAGTTTTCAAGTTTCATCAAGCAAATACCGTTTGTCACCTAGACATAGACTCTGGTTGCTACTATACTTTGCCCTAATCAAACTTGTGACCTTCTAAGTACAGAATGTACAGCAGACTTCTATTAAACTGTACTCCAAACCTTTGTACTTAATGAATTATCAGTAAGTTTGACCCCGCGACTGCAGGGCTGAGCTGGAAGACCTAACATTTGAATTACTGGGTTACTTGCTGAGTCCTACGTCGAAGTCTCTTATTGGACGCAGGCGACTTATATAGTACAAGCTGCACTCCATAGAGTGACATTTTCCACGACATTGATTTCTACAGGAACCCATCTTTGCTTTAGTGAGACCAAGAAAAGCAACACCAGGCATTTCTTCCTTTCTTTTGAGGGCTGTCTGGTTAAGAGGAAAAAAACCCAACTTCTTAAAATCCACAATCAGATTCTATATTTCTGTGAAGTTGTAATGTACCGGACTTTCTCCTCAGAGGTAAGTAGACACTAAAGCAAACAAGGTGTATCGCCTTGTTACCGAAAGGAGGCTTACCCAAAACTTCACATAACGTGGCAAACCTACGTGGGAAACAAGCCTACACTACACCGCAGGAGACGCAAGCTAGAACATCCCGCAGGAAAGCAGAACGCAAAACACTATTTTAATAACCTAACGCAACTAGACCCCTAAAATGACAAGGCTCAACTAAGCCGCGCACTAGTTAACATTAAGTACGAAATTTAGATTAGCTCAACTGATTTGATAATTCCCCAAAGTTTGCTGAAGCATCGAATCAAAATATCAAAACTTAACTTCATCTTAAGTACTTTCTCATATACACATGAAATAACACTTCGTTCGCGGACTGAAATAGCGAAAGGTTGGGAACATTTAGAGTAATACCATAGTGCTGGTAAACTAACTACTTCTTAATAAAACTCTTAACACAAAGAATATATTTTAAAATATAATTTATTCTTGTTTCAGAAATTACAAATATAACTACTGGACAGAAATTTAACTGATATTCCAAATTCGTTGTCAAATATCTCGTATGTATTTTCCATTTTTAAATTTAACACAACCTAATCTCTAATATGATAATATAGTCATGATATACTATAGTCGGGTTAGGAATAAATTTACAGAACGAATTTCTATTGAGCAGACTGGCTTACGGTTTGCGAAAGCAACGAAGGAGTTTTGAACTTTGCTTGTTATCGAAATAAAACATTGCGAATCGTTTAATTTTACGGTTAACAAAACGGACATACTGTATATATATCGTGCAATTTAAACCACACCAATTACCGAAAAGAACAACCAAAATGCCGAGTAGGAAAGGATGTACATTTGAAAAGTAGCATCAACTATAGTGCAAGTAAAAATATATTTAATGCATTCAAACGAAACTTAACGAGCTGTAATTTTGCTATTTAAACATATGTGAACCGGGCTTGGGTTTCAGAGAGAATGAGAAATTTAAGACATTAATCATACATACATGATTGTAAATCGACCCCCCCATGCCTGCCAAATTAAGCGAACATATTCACTTCACTCATGTTTCTACAAGAAAAGCACACCACTGACGTACTGAAGATACATTAATCACTTTCACACACACAGTAGAAAAGATGCTTAGAACCACAGATAATTATATTTATTTTTCTTTAAAAACGACAGAAAAGAACCACTGCACACCACATATAACACAAAATCATCTCACACAATGATGAACCACCATATTTTAACGTTTTTCGCTTCCAGTTTCAAACAAATTGGAAGATGAACGCCAAACAGCAAATATTAATTCCAAGGTTTAACCTTGCTGAAGTTTGAAGAAGGTGGCTACCAAATATTAATATATTTCATCAGACGAAGCTGCTTTTAAATTATAAACTTTAAATACTGGCTAAATTATTATTTACTTCATATATGCAAATTTCGAGGGCAGCCGTTTTCAGTGCAGCATTTATAAATCAACTGCCATAACAAAACTGTTGGCCACAGCCAATTTCACGAAATAGATCAAGAATCCGATCTTTAAATGAAGATTTAAAACGAAAGAAAAATTGTTGAAGAAAATAATGCAATAAAATATGCAAAGAATAATTAAATACTAATATGAAGAAACAATAAAGAATAAAAATCCCGCCAATACAACAATGAGAGAGAGAAGCAGAATGGCTCGGCTTCATTGACATGTGGACAAATAAAACACTGAAGAAAGCCGAAGTATCACCGACAAAGCACGAAGAAAAAAGAAAAAGAAGATACAGAAAAGAGGAGAGAGTAAGATATGTCGCGACAAACCGATCAGAGGTCGCTACAAAGTTCTTTTTTAAGTGATCTTACTTCACGTTGATAATTGGCTACATCTTGTTAAAATGTACTATTGTGTACAGTGGAGTTGCTTCTTTCATAATTGCATTTGAGAAGGAAGAGATTATTTTAGGGTGTTAACAAACAACTTGATGAAATTGTGGTACTCTATACACCATAAATAGAAATTGGATTGGGCCAAAGAGTTCTTTACACTCGTAAGTTTATTCAGTTTTGTACTTTCTGATGTTTTGTTGTTTCCTCTGTTAATTGGATAGCGCATTGAGCTATTCGGGAGGGCTGGAAAAGTTTCTGAAATAGCTTTAGGAGACATAAATGAAACATTCCTCGGATTGTTTACGCTTTTGACCTGTAGTGGTTTAAGGAACTCACGGTTGTAAATAGCATGGGTTGTTGGTCTGCAACCAATTGTTTCCAAGTTGATAACTCTAGTGTCTTCCTTATTAGATACGGATGGCTTCTTCATAGTTGCCAAGTAACACAAGGAAGTTTCGTTTAATTTGTCCTTGAGGTCGAAGAGTTGCTTTCATCTTCCTGGTTGCTATGGCTTTTCCTGTACACGTCTGGAATCCCATTATAGTTGATTACAACAATAGTGACACCTCTTCTGAAAATGTCAAGCACCATCCTTCCCCTTTCACGTATGTAAGAGCCGTAGCTGAGACATAAGAAAGTAAATGCAGATACATGTGATTCAAACCGAGACCGTTAGTAGATATATTTCCTGGTTTCTCACAAGAACAGAACAAAAGAATACAGATGGAACTAATATACATTGAAGCCTACAGGGTCGATTCGAAAAGTATACAGAAATAATGCATTACAGGTGGCGACATTGTTGAAATGAAATATTTTGTTTTCATCATGAAACTCCTGTTCATTTATAACACACATGAAAATACACTATGTGATCAAAAGTATCGGGACACCCTGCGAAACGTGTGTTTACCATAGAGGGAGAGACAGTATTGCCATCTACCTCGTAGAACACATGGTCAGCGATTTCAATAGCCAGCAGACAGCCCAACAGCAGAATGGGACGGTCTGAGGAACTTACGGGCTTTCAACGTGGTCAGGTGATTGGGTGCTACTTGTGTAAGACGTCTGCGGGGGAGATTTTTACCCTTGGACATCCCTAGGTCTACTATTCGATGTTATAGTGAAGTGGGAAAGTGAAAGGACGTGTACAATGTGCAGGCTGACCTCCCGTTTTAACCTCCAGAGACTGTCGAGTGTTAACGAGGATCGTACAGCGTAATTTTCAATCATCCATCAGCACCATCACACATCCGATAGAATATATCTAGGATGTTTTGCAACGCCGACTTCGTGCTAGACCAAACTGACCCACATCAATACCTCTTGTCATTTAGGCGTTCTGGGAAGGAATGTGCTGCCATTGCCCAGGAAACCTACCGCCACCTGATTGAAAATATGCCTGCGAGATTACACGTTGTCATCAAAACTAAGGATGAACCAACAGCGTATTGACTGTTAGTGTTAGCGATAGAAGGTGACCCAAATTTATACTTCATTTTCATGTGAGTGTCAGTATACTTTTGATCACATAATGTATGTTGCTTCTAGAATTTACGACGAGTATCCACATAAAGATGGCTTTGTAAGGGTAAAGTATTAAAACTTTAAAATAAACTGATTGATTAAAAAACACAAGGAAAGCGGTATCTCACTCACCCTTTGACTAAGGTCTAACACATATCAGTCTCTAAGGAATAAAATCAATAAACGAGTAAAATTATTGGCAAAACTTCAGCTGCAATTGAATTGGTAGTTGGAAGAAGGAAATTAATCCAAAAATCTGTTTTGTGTTAAATTAACAAAAACTGTTTAACGTCTGTGTTTCTTATTTATTAAAAGGTAACAATTTTTAACTCCATATTCAGAACTCTATATTCTAAAGTAGAGTATTCAAACTTTAAAATAAACTTATTGATTAAAGAACACATGGGAAGCCGTATCCCATCCTTTTGACTAAATTCTTTTGATTCCTTGCGTAATCAGGAAATTTTCTTTTCTTTTTGCATTTTTTTTAAATGGTTGATTTATTTCCAGTTTCCAACTGATGGAAATATGTCTGCATGGTTGTAACTGGTGAGATTTAAGTATGGGAGAATCAACCAGAAAAATTAAGAAAAATACATTAAAACCTTCAAATGAATGTTATTTGTAAGAAGTTGATTCATAATGAGCTCTAAAGCTACAGGTAAGTAATAAATCAGGATTTGTTCCGTTCTCCCAAATGACAGAAATTAAGCTCTAAGAATGCGCTTAAACTGATATTTTTTCGTAACGGTGATAGCAGTAAATGCTATATGCAAATATGTTTTAATAATAGCAGTTTAGAGAAAACGTATCTAAATGCGAGTAATTGATTCCCAACTGTAAAAAAGCAGTGTAAAAGCACCATTTTAGACTAACGTATTTAGCTGTATCCTGTAATGTCTGCAGGACTGGTGTGATGGACTAAGATTAGGTCTTGGGATATTAGTTCATATTATAACTGTCGGAAAACTACTGTACGTAATTATTGGAGTTTGAACTAACTGGTGGAGACAGGACAGCTCATCAAAATACAATTAAAATCAGGGACGAATAAAACGGTGAGTACGGTGGGAGGAAGGGCGTAATTCAGTTTTATGCTAAATCGCTGTAATATTTTAGACGTTATATAATATACAATATGCATTTCATGCCCAGACATACCTTGGAACTTCATCGTAAGCCTTTCCAAAACGAACTTATAGATACGTGTCTGATTTAAACGTAACAGGAAAATAGGTACACCCGTATCTAGGGGGAACCTGAAACGGAATTTTCCCATATGTACAACTGATTTGGAACTTTTGGGGTTCGCCATTTCGATATGAATTTGTAAGTTTTTGGCCGGTGGAAGGGGTAAAAGACAAATGACCGTGCCCGGCTTGGGGGGCAGTATTTTGTAGATCTAGTGTCTGATTATGTCTATCAGTTTGCCAGAATTTTGTTCTTGGATGTTTTCAACAGTGCAAAATAAATAAATAAAATATATATCTACCCAGTACTGTGATTTTACTAGGAATTTGAATTTGGGGATGTAAAGCTAAAATTGGGGGAGTTAAAGTAGAATATTAGAGTTTCTGCAAGGTTGCACGAATTGATTCGGGAATATGTCGGCCAGGGTCTATGTTGAAGGTGCCATTCCTATATTTGCCTGGCGTGTCTGAGAAGAAACATTGGAAAATATCAGTCAGGGTGTCGGCCGCTAGAATCGAACCGACGATCTTCCGAATGCTACTCCAACGCTCTATCACTGAGCTATGGCCACTCGGTAAGTAATGCGCTGTTGAAAAGACTTGCTAGATTATTAAGAACAACGATGATCATGGAACCTGAAGTCGGACACAATAATATGCTTAAAAGATATAAGTATTGGTATTGTTTATGATATAAAGTTAGAACATTTGAAAAGCTAGAAGAAACAATTATGTTTTAATAGTTTTAAGACAAAGACTTTACCCTAAATTTAAAGACACTCTTCTTCATTCTCAGATAACATTTCCGGCATCTTCTAACCTAATCAGGGGATTCAGATCCTTTTTCCTGGTGGTCTATGTAATGTCACTTTCGATAGCTGGTAGAACTTAAATATCAAGGTAAAGCTGTCCGAAAAATAAAGATAACTTTTGTACACATTTTAGTAATGACATACGTCTTGTTTCAATGTATTAATGTTAAAATTGACGAATATTAGTGTATGTCTCTTACCCTATTTTCAATTTTATAATTTTCGTTGTAAATTTATGGAAGTAAAACGTTGTATAATGTTGTATAAAATTTAAAATGTTTTTTAAAATAAGTTATGTGGCTTTAAGTATCAATCAACATCCTTTTGTTTTATTTAACAAAAAAATAAATCTTTGAGAACCAACATCGTGTTTTATCAAGAACGTGTTATAGAAGTGAATTTTACATTTAATTATACCTTATATTAATCAATTTAATTAGGAATTGTTTGTATCTTCCGTGTTGAACTTAACTAAGGTGAACTCTAATGCGAATTATGAACTGTTTTTCCTCATAAAAAGATCGTGTGGGATAAATACAATACTTGCTGCAGTGCAGCAGAAGACGGCTCGCTGTGTTTTTCCTGACAAACGGGGAAACAAATGATGATATGGATATGTTTGCAGAAAATCCAATACATACTTTGTGTTAAATAAATACGTATATGGATGGATTGTTGCAGATGTGCGGCTGAAAATGTTATTTCAAACAGTAAATGGAATCTTTAAATATTTTATATGTTTACATTCTTGGTATATAAAATCGAAATTAAGATTTTAATATTTGAAAGTTTAAATCTGTTGTTGATTAGATATCAAATGGAACTGAATTAAATATAATATTTTTTATAATGGATATATGCGAATGAATAAACATGCAAATAAATGTATGACGTCACGTATGTGAGCAGATATGAGTGAACTATGAGAATCTGTAACTTATTGTTTAACATACTGTATATTAAACTGGAAGAATGTGGGGGATAATTTGCTAACTTCAAGCTATAGAAGATAGTTGTATATTGTTTAGTTCGGTATAAAACATTCAGCGATATTATTTATATTTTATTTACATTATAGCTAAATAATTAAATATGTAATTATTTGGAGTAAGGAATGTTCTATGCCGAAATATAATATAAGAAAGTAAATTGCTATCTCAAAGTTGCTGACAATTGTAAGGGAATTATATTGAACGTGTCTAAGTAGAGATTGTGAGAAGAAGCTTAGTATAATAATAAACTTCAAATTTAACTTACCAAGTTTTCTTTCAAGTCATATTTGACACAGATGTTTACTAGAGTAATTTATTACTCTAGACTATAAACATCAGAATTGGGAGTGGCCTCACCTAAAGTGCATTAAGCTTAGATTGATAAAGATACGCACCTTAATTCATATTGCGTCGGAATTATAACGTCATCGGAGCGAATACCTAGAGAAGACCATGAGAGTAAATGCTCATAGTTGGGTAGAAATAAGAACATATTATCATTATAAAGTTAAATACATAATTTTCGCATAAACGAGTAAAGAAGCACTTTCGAAAAAGAGTTAGTACAGTTTTATTGCAGTAGTGCAGTACAGCAAACAAATAAAGTAATATTTCTACTCACAATGAGCTTTAACCAATGTTCAAACTTATAACGTGATATATAAACACATGTTTTTATAACAAGCTTTTAGAAAAATATAGTTTGGAGTTAGGCATTACTTGGGTTGCATAATTACAATCCCGATAATAATGTACAATTGTTTCAAGCTTGACATGTAAAGTGAACAAACTAAATTGTTTAATTATTATCAAGTTTGCAGCAAGTTTAGGTCAAGCTTACAGCAAGTTCAAGAAGGTCATAATCGATGTAATATGAAGACTGAAATACACTAACTGTATCAAGTGCATTTGAAAAAGTAAAAATCAGAGTAATCAAAACTGAAAATAATGTATTAAATCTTTGTGTGGAGGGATGTTCGAACGATACCGGCAAGGGCCTAGTTTGAATGTATCATCCTGGTATTGCCTGGTGTGACTGAGGGAAAAGCTTGGAAAAAGCTCAGTCATGATAGGCGTTCATTTCTGTCGTTCCCAGGATCTTCCGATTGGTAAGCTAATGCTCTACCAACTGAACTACTCCCGCTCGGCTTTGTTGCTTTGTTATCACTTCTATCAATTAGTGTAGGTCTACTCTACGGCAGCCATTTTGTATGTACTCAGCATACAAGCGAAAAACATACGTATTTGGTTTCCTATGGTAATTAATGTAATAATTCCGAATTAAAGAAACCATTCTATAAACAATTGACAATTACTGCAAATTAATATTATCAAGGATAATGTAATATTTTGTTAAGATTTATTTATAACACGCCTTCATTAGGAACCAAGAAATACTTCTATGAAGGAGAGAGCAGGGAAAGTTTACTGAAATTGTTGCATTCTTTCTTCACGTAGACAATGAGAAGATTGATGTGTCAGAGTTCAGCTGCAAAATGGATCAACTAACACGAGAGAATCACATGATAGTGTCATAAAAGCTGCTTTTATGTCCCGGTATTGGAAATCGAAGAAGCTGTATAGAATCCAATCCAAGTGAGTGACAACAGCGAAATAATAATCATGATGCTTCCATACGTCCTCTCTTTCTGGATTTTATTGCTAACACTTGTGGTCAATCTTATAGTCCACCTCTGTTCTAAAAAGAAGACGTTGATGAGTACTGTCTTTGAACGCCTCTTCACAATAATGACTAATCAAAGATTTGTTGTGATGATCCAGATACTAATTTTACTCTGCAACACATCGAAATGATTAAAGAAAGCAATATGTTAAAGTCATAGTGAAATGTTTTTTTTGGAAAAGTAGGTTAAGAAACAATATAAGTTGTTGTTTTTTCGATCTTCGAATTATACTTCCCTAGTGTTCAGCAATTGTTCCGCAATTCCAAACACTCTGGGAAACATCATTGTTAGCGAATAGCGAATAATCTTGGCAGTTGATTACTGAGAATTTCTTGTTTTAATTTCCTCTCTGAGAAAGAATTTCCCTATAAGTGTTCTTCATGAAAGCCGCCCGCTCATATGGTTTGACTTCACTCTCACAGATTCAGAACCTACAGGGCGAGGGTCAAGATTTAACGTGCAAGTAAACAAAGCATTGAAATTTGAGCGTGAGGGTGAAGCAATGACCTGAGAATGAGTGATCATGAGGCGAGGTAAAAACATGAAACTGATTGAAAAGATGAAATCTTAGAGTAAGAGCGAGATGAAAAACTCCGGGCGAGGATGAATGAGATCTGTGAAAGGAGGGTGAGTGAGAGTGAGGGTGAAGCGAAGGCGAAGGGAAAACCTGAGGTTGGATGAATGAGTGACGGTAAGACGGAATGGTGAGGATGAATATATCTGTGGGAGGAAGGTGATTTGATGGTGAGAGTGAAGCGAGGGTGAAAATTATTGAGAGGAGAATGAAAAAGAAGGGGTCGAGTAAAAACGAATCAAGGACGTGAAGTTGAGAGCAAAGGGAAGGCCTGAGGGTGAGGACAAAATGAAAACGGATGGATAAAATGTGAGAGTGATCATGGAAACCTGAGGATAAAAATATATGAGGGCGAAAACAAAGCAGAGACATGAGGAATATGAGGTCAAAGTGGAGACGTAACGGAAAGGTGAGTCAGGCTGAGGGCGGAGTGGGGGTCATCAAGGTGAATGAGAATGATGAATAAGGCTGAGAGTAAATTAAAAGCATGACGGGGAGGTACACCTAAAATTACAATACAATACACAAGGAGCTATTGCGAATATGAAACAAGTGGGGGCAAAGAGAAATAACTTCAAAGCAAATGCAAACAAAATATTTTCCTCAAATTGGTTTATTCAGTAAATGACGGTAAATTTTAGTTCGTTTGTTTCTGCTTCTGTCGTTTCGCGCAATTTATCTTCTGCGTTAATTTATTGTGTACACCTCAGCAGAAAACAAGAAGAGGAATAAAACAGAGGAGCACAAAATTTACTCTGCACATACAGCGTCACACGCAACAATAGATGCATGTTGGCGCGTGTGTTTGTGGGGTGTATATGCATTCAGAAATTCCCTGCAAGAGCCATTAGAGGGTTATAATACTGTTTTCAATAGTATTTTCCTGTAGAGACAAATATACATATAAATTGCATGATATAATCGTTTGGTAAAGAGAATCCTTTCCGAAAAGTAAATACATTTTTCAATATTACACGTAATCTTCACCGCTCTCTCTCCCTGCCTCATACAAATACTCTCTTTTAAACATACACACATAACGAGAGAGAGAGAGAGAGAGAGAGATACACATACTACAATTAGTTGGACAGGACAGAGCTACTTAAACAGAGAAGAATATAAGTTAAAACGAAGCATATGTGTATCGGCTTTGTACTGGTATGTCGTATCGTATGTGTATGTATAACTATGCATATGGTTTCTTTTGGTTTCATATAAATAGCTTTGATTTATTTGGTTTCTTTTGCTGATAGCACACCACAAAATCGATTTAGTTCAATGGGACCATTTTTATTTTCTGTGTTTGTTTTGCTTTGAATGTACTTTTTTACTCATACCGAATGTTGAAATAAATCCAGAGATAATATCATCCATTGATCATCAGTATGGAAAAATCCAGCTCGGTTTTTGGACTATTTGACATGGTTCATATATCGAATGATATATATTGAAGCAGTATGTTTTTTTTAATATGTGGGTCAGATGGTAGAGCAAATGAGGTGAATACTCGCTTGGCATTGCGCGGGTGAGAGACAGGCGGACTGCCCTGAGACCTCAAGTATTGGGTGGCGTTCTTGATTCTGCTTTCCGTATGAGAAGTCGTACTTTTACTTATTTCCGTTGCGCTTCAGGTATTCGTCTTCTGAGGATGAAATCCCTTGGTGGATATCCTTCCTTATTATTTTTGGACTACCTTTCCTTAATACATAATACCAATTATACGGAGAAGCCGTCTGCCTTCTCATAGTATAGGAACTATGAGATAGTAGTATTGTAGAGTGATGGTGACTAGCACCTATATGAGCTAAGATACAACCATCATATATGAAGCTAGGTTATGGCAAACTGAAGAACTGCTAAACTACTAAATTCTATGAAATAATATATATTATAAATAATATGTACAACTAAATATACAGAGTCCTAATACATGACCAAATCTGGTATAATATTATCAACATAACTATAAAATACAATTATTCTAAGTCGAACCTACTTCCAATGACTGGAATCCGAAAGGGTGGATTGTAGAAGTCAATTTTCTTCTAAGTTCCAAAAGTTGTTACAGACTAAGAAAATATTAGAGAAAGTTGTGTTGACGACTGGCAAGGGTTTCGCCGTATGAAGCGGACTGAGCGATGAGAAGAGCAAATCAGGGTTTTATAAAGGATTCGAACCGGATCTCCTGGGTAAGAGGTGGGGATCGTGAGTCATCGGGCTGAGAGGTTGTCGGATTGTGAGCTCGCGAATTCACCTATGTGACAACGTCGCAACTCTGCAACTGTTCCACTGACTAGTCATTCATAATCTCTTTAACGTTCTGCAGACTCGGATGGGAGAAAGGTTTGCTGAGCTCTTTACCATATAAATGCATATACAATAAAATTCCATCATATTGTACTTATACAAATATTCCAATTATTATTCCAAATGATTATAATAGATGCACAGATGTAAATATATAACATATTTACACAATTACAACATACGTATAGTGTGCTTTTATAGTCCAATACGCGACACCATATTATTCTCTTCCGGTACAGTTGTGATACACAAAATGGAGTATGTTTCTGCAGTAAGTTTTAGTCCATCTTACATGCATAAAGTAGTAGTAATTTATATAATATTATTCTTTTCTAATATCGTGCCTGATAGCTTTTCTCACTAGTTTCACTGAAATTATATCAGTCAGACCTCACTAGACGGGAGAGTGGGATGAGGAAATAGAGTTTCCGGGAAAGTACAACTAAGAAGATAGTTAGGATTTGAATAATTTAGTACTGTTTAGGTAGGGAAACTAACTTAAGGTTCCAATATTTACAATGGAGATATTAAAAAGTCGAAAAAGTATTTTAAAAAAACACTGTTTCTTCAGTAGCGTGAATGGCATGTATAAACATCAAAGATTACGAGTTGTTGTGTAGCGAACTAGCAATTGTTAGTTTATGTTTTGAAACAAAGGGATTATAAAATTCAGATGTTCATTTTCCTGAATACCTCTATTGAAACACTTCTATATATACAAAATAGTATTCTTGGAACTAATACGTTTTATGATATACATACTATTCATAATTCCATTTATGTATTTTATTTATATCTCTGATAAATGTGTCAATAAATGCATGATAATCTGAACAGAATATTGATCAAATTCATTTAACAGAAGCGTATAATTGGAGTAGACCAATGAAAGTAACGTTATGAATTATTTAAGTAAATGAAGAATATTTCATAACTCTTAATTGAACCGTATTAGTACATTATTCATAAAGTAAAACAAAAATTGAAAACGTTGAATGATATATTTCTAAGTTCTGCATTTAAACATTCTTCCAACACCGAACTATTCTACGTTCCACGCACAAAATATGGAATACTAATTTCAAGTATTTATCTGGTATAAATTGTACAATTTGTTAGGTGTAGAAAATGATCTCGTCGGTCCCTTTCCATGATTCTTACAGTGAGTGTACATACAGTGGCTCCAGAAAGTATTCATCTGGCTACAGATTTAATAATTAATTACATACATTTTTCAGAAAACTTAGAGTTAAATAGCATAACATTTCGCACTTGGCATCAATTCAGAAAGTGGAACATAATAAATGTTAATTTAGTTTAACTATGCAAGATTGTGTACAGAAGAACTGCTTAACTTTATGTCAAAACAAGAACTCCATCCACGCGAAGTGATGATGTCTATTTGGTTGGGTATGCGCTGTATCATCCACTTTGAATTGATGCCACCAAATAAAGACAGTAACGGCAGATTGTCAGCAGTTGGAACAAACGTCCTGTATTAATCAATTGTAAATATGTGCTGATCCACGGAGACGGCGGCACCCCCACACACGACAAAGGTAGCCTGTGGGGAATTACAGGAATTTGGATAAGATAAAATTCTCCACCCACCTTATTCATCGGACCTTGTGATCATAGATTTTGATCTCTTTCGTAGTACCCAAAACCATCTTGATGGGAAAATACTCTAAAATGTGTACAAATGTGGTGAACAGTTGCCGAGCGTTTTTCGTCCTTAGCTTTCTTCAAGAGCGGTTTTAAAAAATTTTTAGCAGATGACCGAGGGTTGTAGAGTCAGAATGCGATTGTTCTCATAATTAAAAATTGTATGTCTTTAATATTTCGTTTATTGTATCAAGGGACGAAGTTCATGACAGGGCTTTGTGGAGAAGACTCATCAGAAACGTCGACCCCACGTAGGTGGGAAAAGACGGAGAGAAAGAAGAAAAAGAATTGCACGTATCAACATAAAGACAGTACTTATGCGATGACCCAATATACACAACTACAAGTATGGACCCACCTTCCTGTTTCACCTCGGTCATGTTACATTCTTTTTCTCTAGCTTTTACTTACAAGGGAATTCGTGGGGAACAGATTTTTGTGAAAATGGGTATCCTTACTAATTTTGCGTCGCTAATTAGCGTGGTGATAATCACGCGTTGAATACGTGTTACGGCTTGCTAATTTAAATTTTATTTTGTATGAACCATTCTAGTGACTTGACTTCGGTCCGTTACAAATATATTGTTATGGGTCTGCTAGTTAAAATCCACAAACATCCATGCCCCTGGCGGGATTTCATCTTGTGACCTTCGAGTCGCTACTCTAACAACTCAGGCCACACGACTGCCTGGTAACCTTGCCTCTCTGAGCCCGAAATAAAAGAAATGTGTAGAATTTTGTTTGACACTATACTGTGCGTTCCACAATTGGGGTATAGCTTTGATATATATTTCATTTGAAGAGTAAATAAACATGCTTTCAGAACGTGTGACGCTTTGTCTCTTTGCTGTCAGTTTTGTGGAAAAATTCAGGAAAGAAAAACTAAAATTTTGATAAAAAATATGTTGATGGGCAAAGTTTGGCAACAGTTGGCAACTTTGGCTCGTCGGAAAATGTTAAACGCTCCTGCAAACCACTGGCTACTTCAATATAAAAGATCGACATGTAATGTCAGTATATTGCAAGAATGAACATGTCAAGCAAACCCAAAATTACACAACAAAGTACACAAAGAAGAATAAAGCCTTCCTCTCCCAATGCAACGCCATAATAATACATAATGGTACTATGAATGGAATTCGAGTAAAGATATGGCAGTGAGGAACGTAAAATATCCAATAATTTGAAATAAGTAACGTAATTTACTGCATTAATAATATACTGTTGTATATAATATATTAACACTATATTTGAACATAAAATATTATGGCACATAAATAATCTATATTGATATTTCTCTACAGAAGCACACACATGCATGTAACTGTGTTGCTAGATCACCTCCTATTTTGTTATTTATTCGTAGTGATGTGATTCCAGAACAATGTTAACTGGTCATATCAACCTGGCAAGTACTTAGAAAAGATTTTCTAACCCCTCATACTATCCGGGTGGTTTTTATAGCTAATTTTAAATGCCAACATTTTTTGATAATTGTCAATTACAGTTGTGACCTTTAGAACCAGAGTGATCTAAGTGACATTTTCAAATAAAAAAAGTTTGAGTTCATTTTCTGTACATTCCAGGAAAAATATGTGGCATAAAGTTTTCTTTTCGACACCCAAGGGTTACGCCCTTGCCAAAGGGAATAGGTTTGAAAGGATAGGAGGATTTCAGGATTTCGAGAGTTGGTCTATGAGAGATATAAATACTTTATTAATCCTTTATTTATTCCATCATTTAATTAAGCATGTTATACATATTTTACTTATAACCATACTTTTAGGGGAAACAGGTGATGATGGGATGAAAGTGTAAATATGGAGTGCATTACACACCACAACATTGGGAAGACAGTTAAAATCTTCTTGGTTTAGGGACAATTCTAGGATGCAATTAGAAACAAATGAGCCCTACATATAACAGGTATGAATACTATGCACCGATGGAAGTAAAAGTTAATAAAAAACGAATGATGATGAAAGTTACATGTTCAGGTGGTAGTAGCAGGAGAAATGGTGAAGAAAATACACACACACACCTGTGTATATATATATATATATATATATATATATATGAGCTCCTGCGTAGCCTAGGTCGGTAGCGCGCTCGACTTCAGTGCGAGCGGTCCCGGGTTCGATTCC
>JAGDQP010013258.1:9769-48260 GCA_022664845.1 Lepisma saccharinum | reverse complement strand
GGTAAGCCGATTGACCCGGTCTGGAAAATCTATTTAACTGGGAATTTCGGCGTCGTATTTTTCGTGTTTTAGGGGTAACATCTCCGGTCCTGGTCCCCCCCTGAAACAAACACTGTTCAAACGCAATGAAATAATTACAATCTCTCCTTCATCTTCCGGGTTATCAGATCTACATCGAATCACCGCTTCAGAATGCGTTCGAATCTTAACTCTGATGACACAGTCCAAAACCTGACCAGCATCACCCGACAGCCGATGACCGGTTTCATCTTTGCCGTGTTCATTCCGTCTGTGCGAATTGTTATACACACTACTTCATTAGTGTTGTAATTATTAGAACGTTATATTCGCAATAGGTGGAATATATAGTGGCATGTCCAGAACTGATAGATTTTAAGACATGAGTAGCAAATGCCCCCCTTTTTTCGCTATTTCAAGAGAAGAATTCTTTTTATATTAGTTTGGCACCAAATTCGTTTCCATGCTCTAATTTACCAACATATAATTACATGTGTTTCTTCTTTTCACGTTTGCAATGTGGAACATGTAAAGTTTACTATGCCTATATGGAACATGCTAATTTTGGTTTTGAACATTTGTAAATTTTCATTTTCATACAGTTTGGATTTATAATCTTGGCTTTTTCTGACAGAAATTAAGAAGAAAAATTATCATTCATTCATTTTCTTTTTATGTTCACTTTGCATTCGTAGTCTGGAATAGAAGGTATGGCCTATGGTATCTACTGGGTTTGTTACAATCAGTGATTCCGCCAGCCCCCGGTCCCTGTGGGGCTGTGAACCCCAGATTCTGGAGACTACCCCGAACTTTAACATTTTGCGGACAAAAGTTGATAGAAACCGTGCAAAACTCTTGTCCACCCTCCCAATTTTGACTTTACACACTCCAATTTGAAAATCCTGGCAGAATCCCTGATTACAAAGTATTCCGAACCAGTATATTTAATAAGCTTCACCGAATTTGCAAACATTATCCTAAATGTGTCTCAAAACTCTGGAGTTTCACTGGAAATCATGAGTATTTAATCTGACCACCAAGTTTGGTTTTCCATTTTGAAAGTGACTTAATGAATTTTTGAAGCACCCTTTATATATTCGAAGAGCTCTGAACAAATATAAAGTCCAAAATTCACTTCTATCTTGTGTTAGATTTGTGGGAAATGAGCTCTATTGTGTGGGAACTGGACTTAAAATCTTTTTACTACGCTTAAATTCCATATTTTTATCTTTACTTCTCCTTCTCCACCTCCTTCTTCTTCTTCTTCTCTCTCTCTCTCTCTCTCTCTCTCTCTTTCATATCTCTGAGTTTGTCTAACAGACATTCATCGGTTTCAATGCTTCAATGTGTGTTTAAATTTCTCCCTGCATCAACTTATGTATATTGATTCGTCTCGCTTTTATTCTTTCATTTTATCGATACTAATACATGTATATTTTGAAAAAAAAACGTGCTCTTGATGTTTGCTGATTTTCGTTTGGGCGAGACGAAGGAAGGAAAAAGAGGGGTCTGTTTACCAGACACGATTATGGGATAAGAAGGTGTCATTTGGGTTGCCTAGCTGCACGGCGTTCGCTGTCGCATTTTTTTTACGCGAAGTGTACAATTTATCCCCACAAGAGAGAGGACAAAATCATTCAGTAAGTAACATTTTATATTTTTAAAAACAGTACATTATTTCTTTGAAATAGTAAAATCTTAGGGGTATGATTAACCCCAGAGAAGTAAACCTCATTGAACTTGAAACCCCTGATTGTCATTCTTTAATACACCACACAAATGTATAACCTAAAGTTAATTAATATACAGAGGGGTTCTTTATTACCCCACAAAGTATTAAACGTTCAATGTTAGTTTTTAAAATCACACTGTGGGGTTTCTTTATAACTCCCCATTGGGTAAGAATTAAGGGAGTATCACTACTGTAGTTGACATTAAGTGCAATGTTTTATAAGTTTAATTCAGTCCCGTTGTGATGTAGACTTTAAATGTTTGACATTCTAATACTATTGTAGGCTTAAGATTCTTTTGCTTACTCGTTGTGTCATGTTTTGGATGGAATCGGTTGAATCATTCCTTCTCCATGCTCGAATATGTCTTAATAATTGAGTCTTGTTAGCACAACATAAATGTTAAATGTTCTAACATTTTAATGTGGTTAAAGTCCTAAGAATATTTTCCTGTACCAACACGTCAAGTATGGAATCGGATAATTGTTCCTTCGTAATGCTTAAATACATGTATAATAGATTATTCTCGTTGACATGGAAATGTTAAAGATTTCAACATTCTAATAGATTTTAATAAATGTCTATGCTCCGACCAAGAAGGCTGATGATAACCGTTAACGACAAAGATACATTTTACGATGAACTAGAAAAGTTAATTGATTGATTAATGAATCATAACACGGAAAATATTTTGGTGATTTCAACGCTAAAGTAGGTATGGAAGAAAAGTATAGACCTACTATAGGCAAATAAAGTCTTCATGAAATCATCCATAACAATGGAGAAAGGCATAATTTTCGCGATTTCGACAAACCTACTGGAAAGAGCACGTACTTTGAACATAAATACATACAGAAGTACACATGGATATCTCCAGATGGAAAAACTTACAAACAGATCAGGTGTTAGCAGATAGACCAATATAATGGACGTTATGCTTTATAGAGAAGCGGAAGGTGACACCAAACATCAGTTAGTGATAAAAAAGTGAGGAAAAAAGTTGTGCAAACACAGAGTTGTAGAGTGCAGTCTAAAGAAGGGGCTGGTATACTTCCGAAAATGTTACACTTTAGTTTCTTTGTTATTAAAGTATAATCAGCCTTGTCAGAAAACACCAGTAAGGACGTTCACGTTAAAGAAACTCACAAGAAATTTATTTCAGGTAGTTTTCTAGATTCAGAGCAGTGAACTGCGCGTGTGCTCTTGGGTGTGCCATACGAGACCAAGATAACTGAGAAAATTGGTATCTTGAGTTTCCTCGTAGTTGTAGTTGCGTTCCGACTGCCTTGCAGTTCCTTTAGTGTAAAATATAACATCCTTAACGCAAGGCAAACTTCTTCAACAAGTTTTGAGCTTAAAAGCAGAATCTAAATAAATTTTGAGAGTGCAAAAGAAATTTAAATCCTGTCATTTAATAGCGTAATCTCGTATATAACCATTTTGCGACCTTGTGGTAGCCGATAGGCTAAAGCGCTTTCTTTCTGTGCGCGTGTTCACTCGTTCAAATCTCGCCGGGGTTCATTGAACACAATGGTTCGGAGTCCACTTTACCAAAAACTGTAGGTCCCGCCTTAGAAGCTCACCAGCTCGTTTAGGACGTTAATAACAATTCACTCATAACCAGTTTGAAGAATCGAAGCAATTAACTTTCTCTTGAGAACCCAACCAACTCCAGCTAAATCGAGATTGCTAATAAGCTGAGCTATATTAAAATGAAATTGTGTCCTTCAATCTACTTGCTAAATAATATAAAATGTCGGATTAATTGAGTAATAAAATAAACTTAATTCAACAAACTTTTCTTAGAGTTTCACATATAATACGTGTGGAGAAAGTGACAGACGCGGAAGTTACAAGTTTTAAAATCTGATAATGAAGCCAAGATTTGTGCGGTTATATACACTATGCTCTGGCATATTTCACACTGTCCCGAGAAAATCGCAGACAAATTAGTTACCTGTAGTAACTAGGGAAATAGCTGTAATTAAACAATAAATCGAACAGTCTATTTCTCTTTAGTTTGCGACATAGGGTCTCTGAATGAAAAACATAATTGTATCAAGTATCAGCACTCACTCCAAATGTAGTCAATAGTTATATGGGTCAGTTAAACAGAAAAAGCTATTTGGCTTTGTTGTCTTTATTTAAAAAACTTAATTAAAAAACCCATAACAAATAAATACACCATATCTGAAAAATACCAAATTCAGTTAAGATGTACAATATGAATTAACAAGACACGCCTACGACTTCCATTAAAGGAATTAATAGGGTTTCCATTCAGCATTATCGCTTCACACGCACGTATGGAACTAGTAGTTGTTTATTTGATGGCAGCAAAGGAGATGAGATGTAGACCGTTTCAGGGAAATTTGTAACACTTAACTTCTCATCAGTAGTTCCGTGAAAGTTCAGTAGTATCCACCCTTTCCATGGCCACCTATGGAAACAGTTAAGAATATCACATTAATTAAGTCCTCACCAAAGAAGATTACTAATTACTAAATATACCATCTATGTATAGTTGGTTCAAACTTTCTCAGGGTATAGATTTTTTAAATGTTTGGTAAGAATTACGTGTGCTAAATATTTTAAAAGAACGAAATAGTTAACAAATTTAAAAATTCATTGGTTCTGGTAAACAGAATTATTGTCTGAAAAACATTATTCTGAAAATTACATAAAAACTACTGTATAACCCAATGTACTACTAGTGAGCTTATTTAAGTGTTGTTCTCTGAAGCAAGAAATTGTTATGTAGAAGCACAATAGCTCATTAATCCCAGAGAATTTGAAGTGGATGTAATGATTAATTGATAAAGAGATTAAATTGATTATTATATTTCATGAAAACATTTATTCTATTGATCTTAAAACGTACATCCGCAAAGTTCCTGACAGCTAATGGTTTAATATTGAATATAATGCGACTTTCTGCTTGTCTGAGTGTGTATTATACTACTTTTAGCGGCCCGTAACGGTAATTTGCATATTTATGAGTCTTTATCAATCAGATTCCAGAGTAATTGATATTACGCTAGGACACATTCAAACATTAACAAACATCAATAACGAGGAAATAATTTGAATTTTGACACCACTGTTTCAAAGGAGGTATCCATATTTATTTTTTTGCCAAACGCTTTTGTGAGCGATATAGACCTCCAGAGCCGTAATGCTTATCACCAATCTTCACGCACGTTAGCTTTGATTTCATTGATGCTTCTGACAATGTTCTCTACAAATGTGAAGATTCGAGCTGTTCCAGTGTGCTTATTGTCGTGCATATTTACGCTTACAGGATTGGTTCAAGAGTCATAAACACGTATAAGTATCGGTATAAGCAGCTCAAAGTAATATCATAAACACTGTTCAGCAAACAGTCCGTCTTATCCAATATTTTGCCAATCTCCTTCAGACACTTAGCGAATGGATCTTGAGCGAGTAGCACCCGTTATGTCTCAATTTTGATACTGCAAGAAAATTAAAAGACGAGAACAATATCTAATTGGAGTAAAAACCAAACCTTAATAAGTTATTAGTTACAGTGATGCCATAATTTATATTATTTCTTCATTACTGATGTTTATTTACCATTGAATGTGTCCGAACGTAACACCCATTACTCTGGGATCTCTTATTTATACTCATAAATATCTAAGTTATCGCTATGGGCTGCTAAAATTACTACAATACACACTGAGGCAAGCAGAACTTAGCATTTTGTTCAATATTAAACCAATATTTGAAAGGGACTTCGTGGATATACCTTGTTAGAAAACTGTAATGTATTTATCGATAACTTAGGTTTATCTGTGTATTCTTATTATATTGTTAATGCTTATATTCTTGTAATGAATATGAGTTACTATAGTTATCCTAATATATACTGAAAGTAACAAACTGAATTTATTTATACTGAAGTGCCAAAAGTCATGGAATACCAACCTACCTACCTAACAACGTGTGGAACTCCCTCGAGCACAGCGAAGTGCAGCAACTTGACGTGGCAGGGACGCGACAAATCGCTGGTAGTCCGCTGGATGGATGTGCAGCCATACAGTCTAAATTACCGCCCACAATACGATGGTTGTTGCAGGTGGAGGATCCTGGCCACGAATAACCAGTTCCATGATATCCCACATGTGATCGATAGGGTTCATGTCCGGCGATCTAGGGGATCAAAGCATGCGTTGGAAGTTGCCAAAAAGTTCCTCAAACCAGTCGCGCACCACTGCGGCCCAGTGACATGGCGCATTGTTGGCAGGGTTCACGAAGTCCATAAAGGGGCTGGAGATTGTCACCAAGCAGCTAAACATAGCGCTGACCGGTCAATGTCCGGTTCAATCGGACCAGAGGACTCTAACTATGCTAGATAAACACGTCTCACAACATGACGGAGCCACCAGCATCTGTTCCAGTGCCTTGTTGATAACTTGTGTCCATGTCCTCGTGGGGTCTGCGCCACACCAGACCCTACCATCCACGCGTACCAGCTGGAAAAGTAACTCATCTGACCATACTACACGTTGCTAGTCCTCTTAATCCCAATCCACGTGTTCCCGAGTCCATGTGAGTCACTGCCGCCAATGGGCAGTGATTAATAGAGGCATACGTGTCCGTATTCGGCTGCGACACCCCATGGACACCAAATTGCGCTGCACTGACCTCTGAGATAAATTCCTGCAACGTCCTGCATTTATACCTGCTGTCAGATCACGCACTGTTGCTTGTCTGTTTGCCCGGACGATTCAACACCCATGGGCAGCTACTGCGTTGTCGCTGATGGGTCGTAATAACTCCGACGTGGTAATCACGGTCCACCCTTGACACTGTGGAGCGAGTAAGTAAAGTTCAATGTTCGGACGACTTCCGAAATCACATTCCCATTCATCTAGCACCATGGTATACGACATTTCACTGTACTGACTGACCACACTGCAACTATTTCGCGCCGTTCGATCTGTTTGCTGCGATGTTAACGCGCCGTCAACTTGATCCGTCCCACTATACCATGACTTTTGACAATTCAGTGTATAATCTTATTAGTCTACACATTTTAGATCCTTCAGTTATATTTATTTCATAATGTAACAAAAATGTATAATAATAATAATAATGCAACTGCCTTGTGTTACTCCATTATTGTTGTTCATGAGTTTGATTTAGCACAGTAATGTCGTTAAACTTATCGAAACAAATTACAATTCATGTAATTCTACTTTCTAAAAAAATATATTACATACCTCTTAACTACATTCTTATCACAACTTACTTATAATATTTAATTGTTCATTATGTGTTATAAGCGTATAAGAACGCCTTAATACAGGGTGATCTACTATTATATCCCTGTTCTTGTTTCAATGCTATTATGTCCGTAAGGCTATAGCACTTTTTTTTTACAGTTACATAATGCTCTGTTCTGTGTCATTAATTAATTGTTACATAACTTTGGGTCGATGTAGACAATGTTAACTTTATGCATGATGGCGCACCTCCACATTTTGCGTTGATTTCACGTTAATGACTTGGTAAAACTTTTCCAGGCCGTGTTATCGGACGTCACGGTTAGTGGCCACCACGAAGCACGAAGCCCAGACTTGACCCACTGGATTTTTTTTTCTCTAGGGATACTTGAAAGAGAAAGTGTATGCCAGAAAACCGCGTGATTTGGACTTACTGGAAGCAGTGATTAAGGGGAAGTGTGAGTCCGTTCCTACCGAAATGTTGCAACAGTCTATCAATAACTTTGGACTCCGCCTGCAACGGTGTGTTACTAATGCTGGTGTCACGTTGAAATATGAAACGGCAAGGATCATAGTACATTATACAATTGAAAGCAACCATGTAACTTCATTAATGGCATATCTATAGCACATTAAAAATAGGGATATAATAGGGGATCACCCTGTATATTTAGAATATAAACAACACGTCCATGATTGTGGGTAAATTTTCTTGAAAAAGTGATAGATAGAATAGAAGGTATTACGATACTTCAACTTTACAAGGGAAATATCCAAAATGGACAATGATTGTTGGACCAGAATGATTGCATTTCATAGAGCATGTGGCTTAATGTTTATACGTAAAGTAATAGCCGCAGAGAGCAAGAATCATAGACGTGAGAGCCGGCAGGAATAAGTGGCTTTGCGTATGTAGACGATGTCAATACGCATTTAGGTATGCATATACCTACATATTTTCAAATCCATTTAAGCAATCAACGTAAAAATTGTGATTTTTATATCACCTGGTATCTTTTGTGATTTTTAAAAATATTCTTCAATGTATTAATGTAATCTGCCATTAAAGAAGAAAGCCATGTAAAACCAAATTGGTTATTGTAAAGTTATACTAAATATATGGGATTTAAAAATAATATGAAGGTGAAAATAATATATCAAATCTAAAGGGCAAGGGGTGCAACTGATAGTTCGAATGAAAAAATGTTTTATGTATTTGTTATTTATAACCCGAAATATATGTGTAACATATTTGTCATATTTTCTACATGGACACATTTAGGCCCAACGTTTCTTTGTAGAAAATATGACAGTGACATATCTTTCCGGTCACATAGAACAGATTAACTGGTACATTTTCTTTTTCACTCGCTAACATCGTTTTTATCCCTTGGATTCCCAACTCCTCATATCCTATGTCAAGACATTTTCCCTTCGATGTTGCTGTGAAATTTCATATTGCAGTTCGATTTGCGATTCTCTTATGTAGGTGCAGGGATGAAAGTTTCTTTTACATCATTATAATAGTCTCAGGTTAAATAAATCTTGTTCTAATATATAACGGGGGTGGTAAAGTCATATAAATTCCCTAATCCCTGCGACACTATCGTACCATTAAAGTGTTATCATTATAACTAACACTAACTTATATGCAACTTCAGAATTTAAACAACAGTGGTAAAAGTTCTTCCTGATTGGACAAATTTGTTGGTGAATTATAAACAAACTATTAATTACTTACAAACAGTAATAATACTCTTTCGCTCGTTCTTGTGATGTTTAAATTGCTACCCATTTCTTTAAGATTATAGTATTTACTCTTTCTGTAATGTTTCGTAATCTTTATTTTGCGTGGTCCATTTAAGTAACTTATGACCTAGGCTCCTTTCCATTATACAAATAGGGAATTGAAAATTTACATCTCATGGACGACAGCCTAGCGCTCTAGACCAACACAACAACGTTAATTCAGCTCTGGGCGACTTCTACGAAATCATAAATGAAATATTTGCAAAACATTCCCCAGGAGGAAAGGAAGGCAAATACCTATCGTTGTTGGTTCACTCCGTCTATTATTAAAGTATAAAACAAAAATCTTTACACTATCGTAAATGGAAAAAGAGAATAGGGAACAGTAATAAACATCATGAAATATTTGTCAAACTGAGATCGTCGAAAAATAATGAAATAAATAGCCTCAAAATTTGCAATTTTAACAGGGAATCTGAGGAAACTTTTTAATTGACCCGACTCAAACATAGAATTTTGTTTGAAAGAGGTCACGAAGATCAGCAGAAAGTACATTAAAATATGGTAAGCAAGTCTTGAACGAAGGTCAATGTAATGCTAATGCATTTGCCCATTTTTTTCAAACAGTTTATAAGCGATCAAAAATTAACTTTAATCATGACTAAGACAGAGCATCAATCAATGAAAAGTTAGACATGTTTCACCTGAACCCGATCCGTCTTAAGGAAAGTGAAGATGCTATTAAACACTTAAAACCAAAAACTTCTGTTGGACTTGACAGTATATTACCGTATATAATGATAGGTATGCAGAAATACCTAAAATCATAAATTTTTCTGTATCTACATCAATCTTCCCAGATAAATGGAAAGTTGTTAGTATCTTTCCAATACTAAGGGAAAATTGGGTGAAATAAATTGATAGTTTTAGACCCATTGCAACCCTATCTGCACCAGCAAAGATATACGAACACATAATATATAAACGATTGCTTTATATACAACCAGTCATCTCAAAATATCAACATAGCTTTTTGTCGAATAGGTCTAGGATCACCAATCTTGTAACAGGCACTGATTTAATTGCGGAAAAACTTTACAGGGGGAGTAGATATTATACGTAGGCTTTGCAAAAAGAATTGGATATCGTAAATCACGATATTCTGTTAAACAAGCTTTATAATCTGAATTTAATGAAACCTACCTTGAACCTCATGAAATCTTACTTAATGAACACAAAACACTATGATACATTATAACTTTTACGTAAGTGATAGTTTCAATGTAACGTCAGGGGTGCCTCTAGGCTCTAACTTGGATCCACTTCCCTTTCTAATACACATAAATGACCTGCACAAAACCTTGTCAAACTCAAATAAATTAATCTCCGCGGATGATCTAAAAATATATAAATGAATATGTTCTATTAGTGATTGTGAAGAACTGCAAGAAGACATAAATAACCTAGTGTCTTGGTGTGTAAACAATGATCTATCGCTCAATATCACGAAATGTTCGGTTTTAACGTACACAAAACGAAAACGCAGCACACATAAGATTGAGAATGAAGCGATCAGTAAAGTGAACATAGTGAAAGTTCTTGGAATTATTTATGATTTCACAATTAACATTTACAAAACATCTAGACTACACCATTAATCAAGCACACAGAAACCTAGGTTATATTTTACACCTAACGAGGGAATTTCGGAACACCAATTCACTTATCATGCTATATAATTTATGCGTCCGATCCAAATTAGAATATGGCTTTTTAATGTGGGCACCATGTTTAGAAACACATAAACGTAAAATTGAAGCGCTAGAAGCCAAATTTCCTCGGGTCGTAGCTTTTAGACAGACGAAATTTTACCCTCGTTTTGATACTTATCAATCATTGCTGACAAACTATGGCCTTATTAGTCTCCAACAGAGAAGAGAAATAAATGATATGCTATTCCTTTATAAAATATTAAATAAGCAGATCAATGATATATCATTATTAAGTAAAATAGGTTTATGCATCCCTACAGGAACAACTCGTTTGGGAAACTAAAATATTTTGCTGTGAAAAACGTAGAACAGATTTACTTTGCAAGTAACCTTCATAGAGAATGTGCGCAACCTTTAATATTATTGCTAACCAAAATCCTAATGTAGATATATTTCGCATGCAAAGGAAGAAATTTCAAAATGCAATTAAATATGCAGTGTTAATTTTAAAAAGTATATGAAAATTGTGTATAAGTATGCCTTAGAATTTAAAATTAAGTCTGTTTGTTACCTAGACAATTAAGACATAGACTAAATTTTGACTTGGGACATTGAATTGTTTAAACTTCACTACTTGTATGAGCAGATTATAACCAATTGTATGTTTTATGTGTATCAAAAACATGTATGCTACTATTGTAATTGGGGATATGAATCCCTATTGGAATTCAAGAAAATAAATAGCGCCCCACCCCACATGATCATCCAAGGGTCGATCACATGATCATAATACTCGGTCCGTTGGAAGAAAGCATATCTCGCTAAAATTCAATTTACCTTCCAGGTGTTTTTGTGTATACATTTTATTACATATTTTCATTAGCGTTACATTAATTTTTAGAAACGTTTTAGTTTGTTAAGAGTAGATTTGTTTAAATTTTAAGTAATTAGCTGGTCAAATGCTATACTTACTTTACAGAATTGGAGTTCCATTTTTAACAATATTTCCTTGTTTATTCTAGTCTGCAACGTAATGTTTTTCATTTATTTTTAAAATAACAGCCAGTCAAAAGAACTGTGTATATAAAAAAAGTGTTAAAAAAACTAAGTCTTTGCCCATGAAGTTCAAGATTTTGCCATGCATACAGTTTGTTCAGGGTCTTGTGCTATTGATTTTGTAACTTCTTTTCTGCAGTGCCACCTCATGATGAGCAGTGACATTGTGATGCTTGATAAAGATAAAGATAAAATTAATTTTATGGGCGGTAACAGCACTATGGCTTACGCCCGTCCCGATACGGGGGAAGCCCCTTATCTTGGTCATATTAAAATTTAGCTGTTAATTAAAATAATATAAAAAGAAGATATAAAAGATGAAGATGTAAAAGGTCTTCACACTCAACCTACTGGTGTAAATGGCCAGTATAACGAGGATGCCCGTAAATGGGCCCTCGCAAGATAAAACAAAAATAGACCATAAAACTTAACAGCTAAGAAACATAATCAGATAAAATAAACGGAAATCATAAAAGTCACTGCAAAAACTAGTTAAAATATTACCGTTTAAGTTTATATCTCGGTTTCCCTTTCCTTCCCACGAGATTAAAATCCATATCCATCAGGGGGTCCTCAACCATGTCGGAGGACAAAGATGAACTTGGCTGATGGATAGTATATGCAGACTCGTCCTGAGCTAATTGTGCAGCCAAAACGTTAGTCAAAGTCTTAATGCTCGTAGCGAGAGGTGAAGTTCGAGCTAATTTGGAGACTTTATAGGGACTAAAAGTAGGCTTAACCCGTGGAGCTCTAGAACTCTGCACAGGTGGTTTTTGTCCCTGACTCTGTGTCGGCGTATTGCCAGAAGTCTCTGATCCTTTGCGAGGCTTCGGAGGATCTACACGCACATCAGACTCTGTTTGTGATGCTTGATGTTTCAACTATGGCCGCCGATAATTACAAAAGGGCATTTGTTTTGATTTTAGATGTAACAGAACCTTAATAATGCTTGTCGAAAAATAGCAGTTTTATTAGGAATTGTCTGAAATCACACGGAACCAAATCTAGCGAATACGGAGAGTGTTGAAGCTCTGGTAAGCATATTCTGATCTAAAAGATCATTATGGACTGTATCCCTAGTAAACGTGAATTCATGCAATTACGAACTGGAACAACGTCTACACAAAAGATCGAAACAATTAGAACCGTACACTATTTTTTTTTTATCATTTTGTACGTTTCTACAGCTGTTTCCTCCAGCTTACAAAATTTAATATTGGCTCTTCGCCATTTTCACACGAGAACAGTAAGGAATTTTTACGTTCAAGTTCAAAACAAAGGACGTAGAGCTACAAGCATCTTACAATTGTGTGTGAACATAGTTGAGACATCACACGGTGTATTACTATATATATTTGTCACATTTATTAGTAGCACTGTTACATAAATGAACTACCTTTCACTAGAGAGGAACATTTATTTTTTAAAGAAAGTAAACCTCTACTTTATGAATCTACGAAAGAGATGTTAATAGCAGTAAGGTTTCGTAAGCTGCGTACGTGCTGCTTTATTCATTTATTTGTAATCAAGGAATTAATTTTTACACTATAGATTAACACTAACCTCCTCCGAAATTATTTCCTTTGCTGTAACTATCTCCTCCGAAACCACTTCCTTTTCCGTAACCGCCGCTTCCAAATCCACCACCTCCGAAACCTCCACTTACACCTTTTCCATATCCGCCACTACCACCGAAACCATGGCCGCCTTTGCTGTATCCACCACCTCCTCCGAAACTGCCTCCGCCACCTCCATGCAGTCCGTGTGATCCTCCCGGAGCACCATATGCACCACCTCCTCCACTGTAACTGCCTTTTGAGTAGCTAGCTTCTCCTTTGTAACTTCCACCTCCAAAACCTCCGGAGCCACTACCGGGATAACTGCCTCCTCCTTTACTGTATCCGCCACTACTGTAGCTACTTGGGCCTCGATTATAACTGCCACCATGACCACCAAAGCCTCCACCACCTCCATGGTTTCCTTTACTGTATCCTCCACCTCCACCTCCATGGCCTTTGCCATAAGAACTCCCGGCTCCACCATAAAATCCAAGTCCGCTTCCACCATGACCACCACCTCCACCATGGTGGTGACCTCCACTGCCTCCTCCGTAACCACCTCCTCCGAAACTACCGTGACCGTGACCGTGACCTACAAAAGATATGATAATGAAGTTAATGTTAATATGCTACTTGTACTGTACTTTATTTGAACAGTTAGAAAGACAAATAATTTATACACGATACATTTAATTTGACTTCTATTTAAAATAGTTCTCAATTTATTTTATATGTATACAGTATATATTTTTGATGCAGGCTTATTATGTACCATTGATTATTCCGTAAATCATATCTAGCATTGTGTTCATCCTGTGTACTAGACCTCATTATCTCTATTTTCTTTCGGTTATGTCAGAAACAGGCAACTAACATTTGTAAATTAGTTCTACTACTTTTATGTTCCGTATCTAGCCAATACCAGCCATTAAAATGCGTTTTGAGCCATACTTGACATAACGTATTAAATTACCTAAGGAACAACTCTCACCACGTTTGTCTCTAACGATGGATATTATAACTTTGAATTATATTGTCCAACCAAGTTTGAACAGCTTATTTCATTTTCTTTGCGTTATAGAATAAGTTCGTTTATTTATATCAAGTTAGTGTAGCGAAATAGCCCACATTCAATTCAACCACTTCGTGATTAAAGTACTGGCATACCCTGGGCAAATCGACCAGTGTTCGATTTGTACAATTTCCAGTAAAGGAGAAAAATTAGTGATATATGCATTGTACAGTATTTTGGGATCGTCCCAAGCTAGAGGTATATATTTGTACACAGAAACAGGAATGATTTTTGCAGAAAGAGGAAATCCCAACCATCCCACGCTAAAATCGAGCACTGGTTATGACATTTCGACTTGAAGATGTTTACACTTATACCCATTTTAAATAGAAATCAAACTTCGGAGCCACGTAATTTTATTTCACCCTCTGGTGGTATCCACTCGATTGTCTGGTCAGTTTGTAGATAGATATGCAAAGTTGCTAAGCACTTATCTGAGTTGCCGGTGACAAAGAACTTTGGCGAACTTCGTTCCTTTTCGGAAAGCACGCGTTCACGCCTGCAAAAAGGCTGAAACTAGTAGCGCAAGAATTGGAGCATGGTAGGACCGCTATTCCTTGGGCTTTTGGTTCCTTCAAGTTATTGGTGCGACATTTAGATTATTAGGGCACCCGTATGAACGTCAGTGAATAAAGAAAAATATAGGGTTTTTCCTTTCTGTCGGTCTGCCCCCCTCCCCCCATTGGATCTCAGAAACTATAAATCCGAAAGGGTTGAGCCATACACCCTTGGATTCATCATGATCTCAAACGGTGGAGAAAATTATGGCTTTGACTGTAGAACTGACAGGTCTTTTTCATTTACTTAGTTTTCTTCGTTTTTCCTATGTACTTTTCATCTGATATGTTTGACCCTCTTTTAGATCTCAGTAACTACAAGTCACACAGGAATGAATGATATACCGTTGGATTCGTCATGATCTGAAACGGTGAGGAAAATTATAATTTTGACTCTAAAAGTGGCAGTTTGTTTTTAATCGCTTGATATGCTCCATTTGTGTTTTACGCAATTGAAAATGGTAGACTCTGCACACAAGAATATTTCTGTTGTCTTTTCTAAATTTTCTAACATCTTTTCTGCCTTTGAGGAGAAGGAAGAACCAAAGAAGTAGCAACACTTAATGTCCGCGGTACTTCTGCAAAATGAGTTTAGCATCTGTAGACATAGTTTTAATGCAGTTCACATTAATGCACAAAGCTAATTGAGGCATTTTGTTGAGTTTGAAATATTATTTAATTCTATTGATACAATACATGCCATTGCAGTCTCAGAAACTTGGGCGGAGCCCAGCATTAAAAATGACCTTTTACGACTAAACAATTTTTTTTTTTTTTTTTTTTTGCAATGACCGAATTTCAAAAGTAGCAGGCGGGGTGGGGTATATCTCCGTCAAGACTTAAATGCCAAAATTTTAGAGAAATCACCATGCGCCTATAATTTCCACACCGAATATATCATGCTGGAAATTAGACTGGAAGAAAAGAAAATCCTTCTGGCAGCAGCATATCTACCTCCGCGAGCAAGTTTTAATAATTTTGAAGAAGAAATAAGTAAATTTCTTCCTCTCTATGAACACTGTATTATTCTTGGTGATTTAAATTTCAGTCTTTTGTCCCCCAAATCTGAGGTTTCAAAATTCAAGGAAACAATCACATCGCTAAATCTATCTGCCTGTCCTTTCCAGCCTACGCACCATACAGCCACGTCTGAAAGCCTCCTTGATGTAGTCCTTGTCTCGAACATGAACAGAGTTCTTCAATTTAGACATTCTCCTGTTCCTGGGATATCCAGGCACGACCTTATATTCGTAAAGTATTCTATAAAGTTACCTAAGTTTAAACAAAAAATTACATCATATAGAGAATTAAGTAAGATTGACAATAATGCTTTCCTAGCGGATGCTGCTTCTATGCCATGGCATTTAACAAATTAGTTCCCATCAGTCGATGCTCAACTTTCCTTTCTTAACTCGTTAATCCTTCAACTATATAACGTACACGCCCCCATTAAAAGAAAACGTGTATCTCGTCCCCCTGACCCATGGATCAACAACGAGTTACTAAACCTAATGGCCAGCCGCGATGGAGCGTACAGATAATACCGTAGGGACCTAAAACTCAAACCCTCTGGATCCGGAGAGAGTTTTGAAACGTATACAGTCTTTCGAAACCGATGCACTCAATCTGTACGTAAAGCCAAACTAAAATTTGCGTATGACACAATGATAAAAGAAAACCAAGGCCAATTGTGGAAAAGGCTAAAACTTCTCGGAATCAGAGGTAAAAAACATTCTGCAAATGATACACTTATGCACATTGCGCCTGACACTCTTAATGAGCATTTTTGTAATATAAACGACCCAATAATACAGACAAATTGGCTGCTTAATGACAATGCATCCTGCCCTAACAGTCTTATCTTACAGTAAGTGGAGGTTGGACATATAAGAAATAGAAGCGACTTTCTACATGAGAATTGTTTCACTCTATGGCTAATATTAGGCAAACAACATGACAGTAAAAATATGCGCCAAAACATGGCATGCCAGGATATTCCCTTATTTGGAGGAAGAAAGATTTGGTACTTCAGCATCATTTAGAGAACCGCGAAACAGACAGAAATCGCATTCTTGTCTTGTTCAAACACACACACAAATAAAGAGAGAGAGAGAGAAATAAAGAAAGAAAGAAAGAAAGAAAGAAAGAGAGAGAGAGAGAAAGAGAGAAAAGAATGGAAGAAGACGAGGAGCGGAAAAGAGAGGAGAAAACATGAAAAGAGGAGAAGAAAATTGGCGCAAGACATGGGAATAAATGAAATTTTAACGCTTATGAATACACAGTCTGCGTCGCTTTCCCCCTATCCTCACTCTCTATGTCTTGTGTTGTTCTTTCTTTACGGGATAAATCTCTTTCAGGAGCAATCGCGAAGATCATTTACAACGCTTAATTCCTTGCCGTTGGAAATCTTGGCGGAGAATCGAACCAACGATCTTCTGAACAACAGTATGAGAAGCTCACGACTTAGCTACACCGACCATAACAAAGGAGTTGATAAATCAGCCATTAAACTCGCTACTCTAAGCGGTTTATTTATATATCCTAGCTTTTAGTACCTACTCTCCACATTCCCATGGTCACTAATTTAAGATAATCTACGAGAAATACAAGAAAGCGATTATAAATAATAAATATGAACATATTAGCATTTATTTTGAAAAAAAGGAAGTATGTTGCCCCCACGCCGGGAATCGAACCAGAGTTTGTATTTAGTAACACATCGTCGTACCAATACGCCAAATTCTCAACTGCAAATTGATCACTTGTCAGTGTTCTTTACGTTTAAGGAGTTAATTTTCCACTTCCGTAGCAATGCTATCCTTCTGCTTGTAACTAGCGACAGGAAGAGCACATTGTGAAAACACGAGTTAATCATTTGTGCAATAAAAAATACCGTACCTGACTTACCTAACCATGCGTTTGTTCACTAATTTGATTAAATTTCCTAATGTGTTTATTTATACATAAAGGAGAAAAGTTATTTTCATTAAGAAAAAAATCAAACAAAACTACAACAGGATTCGATCCCGAGTTCCTTGGATTAGCTTTTCGACATACTACCAATACGCTAAATTGGCAACTGAAATACCTCCTTGGAAGTAATATTTATTTTAAAGGAGTAATGTACATGCGCGAGAATGGCTCAGCATCGTGCGCTCTTCCTGTCGCTAGTCGCAAGTATCCTCCTGCCTCTAGTCGCAAGTAATGAGAGTTCCTGATTAGCCTCCTGGCAGTAAATGCGATACGGTCCACACAAAGTGAACTTTTAAATTAACAACATGCTCTGATTCCCTTTCACCCCCTGTCAATACTACACCTATGTATACCCCATATTAGTAGGCACTGGGAGTGAAAGGGAATCAGTGGATATTGTTAATTAAAAAGTTCAGTTTGTATAGGCCGTACCGGTTTTGTTGGAAGGAGGCCAATCAGGAACCAGATACATATCTCGTTAAAAGTTGTGTTGTTTATGTGGCAGCATTTTCTATTTAGGACCATTCGCTCTCCTCCACAGCACAAGGGAAGCTCAGATAGAAACAATACGGTACCCACTCTCGCGTTGATGCAGAGCTGCTTGAACTATAAGTAACAATGAGAAGGGTTTGTCCGGCAGCTCATAGCTTGGCCTGGCAATCAGCGTGTTGAAAACCTAACCCATAGGTCCCGTGATCGAATCTTGGTGGCAAGGTTTTTTTTCTAATCGACTATTTGAAGTTTTAAAAGTATTATTCTCTGAATGTAAAGTGCCTTGGAAGGGATTGTGATAAAAAAAATACTACCATATTCAGCATAAAAAAATATGTATCTCGACCACATTAGAGCTCAAAAGATGCTAACCTAACCTCAAAATGAATTAAAGTGTGTTTTTGATAGTTTAGCGATATCTCGGTCGAATTTGCACCTACGATGACCAGGTACGTACCCATAATTTGCTTTTAGGGGTCCAAGAGCATCCGGGGACTCCAAGGTGTGTAGGGACATGAAATGAATATTAAATATGTATAATTACGCCTGAAGTTACACTATTTTTCCATAGAACTCTGAGTTTTCGGGGGAATCTGGACCCCTGGACCCACCCCCTAAATGCATCCCTGACGATAAACTTCTTTTTTTAAATTGACAATTTTTTCCAGCTCTGCAAGATGGTAATTGTTTCATTTATGTTGGCGTCAAATTCAAATTTTTATATAGGTTAGAAAATTTGAAAATTGTATTTAAACAAAAAACTCTCCAAAAAAATAATGTTATGTATTTTTAGTAGTTCTATAACCACGAATTTTTTCAGATGTTTTAAAAGGTAGAGCATAACCAAACAATAAGACACGTGGCCAGGCTCCATACGTAACGCATGCACTGCCAATACAAGTTCGAAAGTGCCATTTGTCAGGGCGACTGGTCAAGACGTTGGCTTCTTAAATGAAAGGTCCCGGGTTCGAGTCCTCCTTTTTCTTCTTTTTTCTTTCAACAGATATTTTTATATGTTAATATTTATTATTTAACAACTGCTAGCATGTACATAAATAAGTGATTACTACTGAAAGCTAGGATATACCTGAATGCACACCCAGATCGCATGGGACGCGCTCTCATATACAGTCAATTTATAAATTCTTCAATTTGCGCGCCCCATGAGTTTCTTTTTAGTCATGCATGATCAAAATAATAATTATTTTTTACTTTTAGTACGAATTGTGTAAGAAAAGGATGCCTTTACAAAGTTCTTTTTATTACGACTCTCGCGCCCGTGCAAATAAACAGCGCAGAGATTGGGATAAGATAAAGATAAAATTAATGTTATATGTACCAAATAACAGGTGGAAGAGAATGTTAACAGCACTCTTGCGTATGCCCACCACTAACCGGAGGCTGCGCTCCCCTCCGCGCCCTGCTCCCTTCGGGCACACCGTGCCCCCCTTGCACACCTCGCTCGGTGTGCGTCCAGACACATCCTAGCTTTCAGTAACAATCACTTATTTATATACATCCTCGTAATTATTAAATAATAAATATGAACATATAAAAATATATTTTAAAGTAAGGAGAAGACAAAGTGTTGTCCCGGGTGGAACTCGAACCCGGGATCTTTCACTAAGGAAGCCAACGTCGTGACCAGTCGACCACGAATGCGACATGATAAAAGGCACTATAGAACTTCGTTACACTTTCGCTTTAATTATATATATATATTTACTCTCTGTATACCAGTTGTAAATAACAGATATCAATATGTTTGTTTCCTTCTTAACAATCTTAATTCCCAGTTGTATGTATCGATAATCCCATAAATCAATAACTATTTCAACAGATTAAGCTTCGAGCATGAGTTATGTTTCCAGTACGATCTCATTTGTGTAGTTCCTTCGACAATTAACAATATCGTAGCGATGAGTTTTGAAGATACTCCGGCTTATGCAGAGGAGTGAGGCTACCCTAACTAGAGTAGAAATATTTTCCCAAGAGTGTTCATTCTTGCGAGACTTATTGTAGCAATAGAACTATTAGATGGTAAGAAAGAGTTCTACAATAATGAGACTCGCGTCCCACCATAATCAGTAAATTCTAATATACATATCTTACAATGTGCTTTTACATGCAAAGACTTCTAATAAGGCTTAGTGGTTTAATAATTTACATAGCAGAATTCAATGAAAATATTTATAGAATTGATCGCGCAGTATACAGCTTCATACGATTTATCTGAAGTTCATTCAACATATAAAAGGTTTAAATATTATTATCATCCATAAATTAAAAGTATTTCCAGTTTTCATTTAAAATTTTGCCCTGTCATCTATTGACCTAGTCATGAATCATTTGCTCTACGCCACCAAAACAAAATACTCTTCATGAGTTGAGGATGTGCGAATTGCATTTTCTCATTGTATCAGAAACAAGGAAACTACTACCAAACATTGTTTAAATATGTGCAAAGCATACATCGTATTACAATATATTTACATCACATGCAATTTGCTTACATATCACCGGAATAATAACAAAAGATCAGGTAAATATTCTTATAGTGCAAATGGTAATCCATCATGCTACACGAATTTCGTAACATATTATCATTGACGTATCATCGAACACAGTTTGATATAAATTTTGTATTAGTATATTTGTGTTAATAGTATTTACGTTGTTGCAACAAATATCTCAGCGGACAATTTATCACCTTAAAACATCCAGCTAGCGCGTAAACATTTACTTCGGATAAACTTCAGTTTGAGTCAGCTAGCCTAACCTAGGTTAACAGCTGATGCTAGACAGCTGGTGTATAAACTTGCATTTACAGTATATATGTTACGTAAGAAGACCGGTCACGTGTCATATTTTTGGTTATGTTCTACCGCTTTAAAATATCTGAAAAAATTTCAAGGTTATAGAACCATTAAAAAAATATAACATATTTTTTCGAGCCAACTGTTTTCTTAGTTTTTTTTAAATTCAATTTTAAGATTTTTTTAACCTCTATAAAAGTTGAATTTTGCGCCAACATAAATTAAACAATTACCATCTTGTATTTGCTTGAAAAAATGTTCAATTAAAAAAGGGTCATCGTAGATGCAAATCCGACTGACATATCGCAATTACAACTGAGGTTTACCAAGATATTTCCTCAGTTATACCAGGCAAACGCTGTGATGGTGCCTATAAAATAGGCCCTGGTCGTCTACCTTTCAACACCATCTCCCAACCATATCCCGGTTTGATCCTCAGATGCCTAAAGGCATTAAAATAATGTGTTTATTTATACGTCATCATTCAACAGGGTTGCATTAGATACAGTCAACAATAGATACAAAGAAATATATTCATTAATCTCTACTGTAAAAGATTTGACAAGATATTACATAGACTAATTATGTACAACAAAATGCATACATTTAACACACCGCTGAATGACAAGACCTTAGCAGTAGAAACAAATTGGAAAACCTCATCCAGGTATACAATTTGTCATGCTGTAATCCTTTCATCCTTACAGGTAATGCATTATAAAATTGTATACCTTGGGCTGTACATGATTTACTGACTTTATTAAGTCTTGTTCTATGTTTAACCAATAAATGATTATTTCTGATATCATAAGTATGGTAATCAGATCTAGTCTTAAATCGACTTCTATGAGCATCAATAAACGTAATTGCTGTGTAAACATATAAACAGGGTACAGTAAGTATATCTAATTTCTTGAAGTTGCTTCTACAAGATTGGCAATTCTGGAAGCAAAGTATTGCTCTAAGTGCATTCTTCTGCCAAATAAAGACCTCCCTAGCTCTGGGGACAGCGCCCCAAAAGAGTATGCCATACATTTTCTCGTAAAGAGATGAACCATACACTGTTGGTTCCAAACCATGGAATAAGCTATCACATAAACTCTAAAGCTAGCAATCCCTTCATCTGTATGCTCCATCTGTATATTTCTTTGTCCCCCACTAGATCACAGTAACTACAAATTACTCAGAGATGAAGATACACCGTTGGATTCGCCATGGTCCGAAATGGTGGGGAAAATTATCAGTTTGACTCTAAAACTGGCAGGTCCTTTTAAATTGCTCAGTATTCTCCATTTATGCCCCTAATAGATACCTGTAACTACAAGTCCGGCAGATATGATCTACACCGTTGGATTAGCCATGATCTCAAACGGTGAGAAAACTAGGAATGTAACTCTAAAACTGGCAGGTCTTAATAAATCGTTTAGTATTCTCCAGTTTTCCCGCTCCTAGGTCTCAGTAGACTAGGAATGTAACTCTAAAACTGGCAGGTCTTTATCAATCGTTTAATATTCTCCACTTTTGCCGTTCCTAGGTATCAGTAAGTACACGTTCTATAGAGATGAGCTATATAACATTGGGCTCATAGTGACCTGAAGCCGTGGAATAAGCTATAAGTTTGACCCTAAAACTGGCAAGACCTTTCTAGTCGCTTATTCTCCATTTATGCGCCTCCTATGTTTCAGTAATTACAAGTTCGACAGAGATGATCTATACACCGTTGGATTCGTCATGGTCTTCAAAAGTGATAAAAAGAATGAAACTAAAACTGGCTTAGTATTCTCCGTTTATAACCCCACGAGATTTCAGTAGCCCCAAGGTCGACAGAGATAACCTATAAACCGTTGCAATAATCATGGGCAGTACACCGGTGAGAAAATCTGACTTTGACTCTGAAACTGGCAGGCGCCGGAATTCGCTCTGACTCCATTTGTCCCTACGACTTTAACTCTTTCTTTTGGATACGTTTTAAGAAAATTTGAATTTATACGGGGGCGCTTTGGAATTAATTGGAAATTAATTCGATGCAACAACAACTAGACGAACCTATCGACTCATATTTCTTAAGAAAATTAAGAGCGATTAGACATAATATCCCTCAGGCCACAGAAGAACAAAAAGTTAACTACTTATCGCTAGGCTTAACTAAAGATTATCTCAATAATATTGCTTTAGAAAACTATACATCCGTAATAGATCTTCAGAAGCGCTTACACGCACTTGAGGCGTCAACTAATCTATTGAAAAAGAGGGAATTTATGGAAAGGTCACAAGCCCTGTTAGCATTAGTGGACCAAGCCCAGCAGATGCAGAATACAAGGACTACTCCTATGCTTAATTCCACAGCATGGCAAATAGATGGACAAAAAGCGACTTTCCAAAATCCTATGTACATCCTAGGACCAATGTATCCTCAAAATGACAATCAAAACCTATCCAGCCAACCACAAAATAGTCAAATTCCGTATGTTCAAAATCCTAATAGGCAACAACCTTATTACCAAATTCAAAACCAGCAAACTGCTACAACACAAAACCTACCTCAATGGACCACACAAGAGCCCATAATGGGCTTTTCTAAAGCCGAACCAGGACCGCACGGCCAGATATTTCCTTACCAACCATCCTCAAATGTAAGAATATTACTACAATGGCCAATGCAAGAGCCACCTCACGAAATACCTATTTACCAAACAAAAACATCTCAAGGCAACCAAACTATGCTCCAACCGCCCATCCTAACATGGTATAACAACCAACCTGTTCCCCCTGGTCAAGAAACTGTAAAACACATTATTGATACATCCTCCTATCAGATACAGCAAATTAAACCTAACCCTAATCAAATAAACCCACCACAAACAATTTGGAAAGTATAACTAGTAAATTAGCAGAACTCTCTCTAATGGTAATCAAAAATAACACAAGCAAGAAACAGGAATATATGAAAAATGGAAATAAGAAATATTAAAGCAATAAAAAGGAGAGAATGGCTGGAAACAAAATTACGAAAATAAGAATGAAGAGAAGAGCCAAAACGAACCTGGTACTGTCTCAGTATGCGCCATATGTTTCAAAAGAGGGCATTCCGCACAAATTTGTTGGCATAATGATAAAAAGGACGCCAATTCGGAAAACTAGAAATGCCGTCCCGAGTCCAACAGTAACGAAAAAGAGAAGACTGAACTTCAATCAAAAGGAACTACACCAAGGAGAAAGAAGGGTTAATTTCAACCTAAAGGATCTACCTCAAAAGAATCTACGATTTTTTCTGGTCAATTAACAACAACGAAAAATAGGGAGCTAATAAAATATAACACTGAGGAAAACAAGTCTATGATTAATGTATACATATGTGACGAAGTTGTACCAACTATCATAGATCCAAGTGAGCACAATTTTCATTTGGTCTAGAAATCAAATACCAAGAAACTGCACTTTAATACCTTACGTCACGAACGTGCGAGCTAGAGCTGGAACAATAATCCAGATGAACTATATAGCTCTGACCAAATTAAAAATTGGGAACACATTGTAATCTCATTATTTTAGGATAATTGAACAAGAAAATTCAAGAACAATCGTTGCCCAGGATCTACCCAAGAAGCTACAAGCAAAATTAGACCTAGAGAAGAATGTTATAACTTTCTATAAGAAACCCAGGAAACCAGCATTTCCACATGAAGCAAGCGGAAAAAGTTCAATTTCACAAGCTATCATAAATCAAGTGAAAGAGCAACATTCTGCTGACGTTTTTGTTTCTAAACACATAACAATACCAGCCAAGAGTTATTATTTTCTTCCTGTACGAGTCAATAACTTAGAAGAAAAACAGCAATAAGCATTTATTTATGTCCATGTAGTGCAGTCATTACGTGATAAATTCGATCTGAGAAATTTATTATTAAAAATGCCGATACATGAGTGTACTATTTTCGTAATCAACCCAACATCAAAGAGAATAAATTTAAAAAAGAACACTCTAGTAGCTTATACTGATAAATCTCTGGAAGAAATTTCTTTCAAAATTAATGATCTGAAGGAAGAAGACCTGGATAATGTCTATAAATATAGACCAAAAGAACAAATTGAAGGAAGACTGAAATTTACAGAAAATTATCTCGATGCATCTGCCTTTGATATCAACCAAAATTTAGATGCAAAATTGAAGGATCAAATTCAGAAACTTTTTTATAAATATAGAGAAACTTTCTCTTACTTTCCCAGTGACATAGAATCATTCGAAGACTACGTTCATCACATACGTATAGACTTATCAGCTTCTTTCCACCAAAGATCACCCCCTGTCCCAGTTACTTTAAGAGCGCAACTGGATAAACAGCAGGAAATATACAGGCAACTATAATGCAAGAGACGAATACAAGTGAAATTTCGTTCCCCATGATTATGGTGAGAAAGCCTGGCTCAAAAGATTTTCGCCTGGTTTTAAATTTGCAAGCCTGTAACAAATATACACGATATT
This sequence comes from Lepisma saccharinum, assembly GCA_022664845.1. Classification (NCBI taxonomy): domain Eukaryota; kingdom Metazoa; phylum Arthropoda; class Insecta; order Zygentoma; family Lepismatidae; genus Lepisma; species Lepisma saccharinum. Next base: position 22,794 of record JAGDQP010013258.1, on the reverse strand, counting down.
TAGCCATACCATTTCCATCAACTGAAGATGTTTTGAACAGCCTACGAGGAGAAAATCGGATTTCAACTTTAGATACTTCTGCGTCGTATTTTCCAGTAGCTAGAAGTATATGTCTTTCGAAGTTCCTCACACTAAGAAAACCTATCTGTTCAAAAAGTGCACTATGGGACATTCCACATCTTCTCAAAGTCATTCAATAGCAACAAGAATGCTACTACAGAGATTACCAGATTCTATTACATCATTCGCAGATGATCTTGTTATTAGCGATTATAATGGTAAGCAGCATTTAGAATCACTAGAAAGACTTCTAAAAAGACTTAGAAAATATAACTTTATGCCAAAACCTCAAAAATGTCATTTGTATTTTCAGAATTAAACGTATTGGGACATAAGGTCAGTGGACAAAAATATTCAATTTCTCCGAAGATAGCCAAGATACAAGGCTCTGATAGACCACGAACCAAGCGCCAACATAGGTCCTTTCTGGGTCTATACTCGTTCGTGCGCAATCACATAAATCATTATAGCGAAAAAATAAAGCCCGTGCAAGCAATTATTTCCAAAAGAAATAAACTCTCGTGGAATGAAGAACTGGAAAGAGTATTTGTCCAACTAAAGAAAGATATCTTAAATGCACCAGCTTTAAACAACTTTGATCACAACATCGAGATCAGGGTATACGCTCACTCAAGTAACATCCAAGTAGGGGGCATATTGGCAATATATAACCCTAAAAATGACGAAGAAAAAGTGGTGTCTTACTGTTAGAGACGTCTGTCTAAAACAGAAAGAAACAGCAGCACATGGGTTAAAGAAATGAGTGCGCTTTTATATTGTTTACACAAGTTCCAATACTTTATAATGGCTAGACCATTCACATTGCACACGGATAGTCGTGCGCTGGTCAACCTGCAGAACCAGCCGGATAAGTGAGGAAAATTTAATCGGATTAGATTATATATGCGACTTCCAGTTTGAAGTTCGGCACCATAGCGGGACCCACCAACCAGCGAACATAATATCCCGACTAGAAGAAAAGGCCGACATAGAGAAAAAATAGGACAGCATGCAAGAGGAAAAAGAAACAATAAATATAGCAAATAGAGAAAAATACTACTGACGTAGTGACCACTTAACAGGATTTGGTTTAACGTTCCAATACATTGGACGAAAGTTTCTGCATTCAAAATCATTTCTCAACTGAAACACTAATTAGAGAACATAGAAAGAGCCCTTTTTTCTCAGACATAATAGATGCACTTAACGGGGTAGAATCTATCAAACTATCTGCAGCTAGAGCATCACAATTATTTTGTATTAACGACAAAGTTCTTTATCGTATACAAATAAGACCTCGTCATGGACAGGTATACCTTTTATATACATCAAAGAAGTTATTTGGAGATATACATGTACGATATCAGTAGTCACTTTGAGTTCGGCAAGGCATAAACACTTTTTACAAACATATTACTTTCCTCAGATGATTGGATTTTATTGTAAGCATTGTCCCGATTGTGAATTACTTAAAAAAACAATGGAAAAACAGGCTGAACTACTCCATCATCCAATACAAAAAATCAACGATGAATTGGCGTATGACACCTGCAGTCCCATCCCGTATGGGGACAAAAATTGTATATTCAAGTGGGAATCGAATGCGCAACTCGCCATATGACTCCGAAATTAGTAGAGAAGATTTCTAAGACAACATGTTTATGCGTTACGGATCACCGAAATCTTTGCTACTTAACCTGCATCCAGTCAACACAAGTTTAGCTGTAAAACACTAGCTAGAAGATACAACATCGAACTATAAAACAGACCAGCATATAACCATTCACGTACAGAAGTCGTTGAACAGACCATCAAATCACTGCAACAAATACTTAAATTTAAAGTTCAACAGAACATGCGAGACTGGCCAAATAAACTGCAAAAGGCTGTATTCGTATACAATACTTTCCCCCAATCAAGTTCTAAAGAGGCTTCGATTTTTTTTCTTTGTGGTTGTAACCTGAGAACGAGAACGGTTGAATATTTAACATAACCCTCAGACACAAATGCCAACCGAAAAACTATCTGAAATCAGGGCTGAAGCAGCCGATAATATTCACCAATATTTCTCGTGACAAAAGTAGTTTTTCAATAGTGCCCACAGACAGACTGAATTCCCAATAGGTGCGTATGTCAAAATATATTTTCCCAACAGAAGACCAGGGAAGCCAGAAACATGGACATCACATTATGTTAACAAATTTACAGTACTGAAGAAATTAAATAATAATTTATATTTGATAGGCTTTCCAGTTTCGTAAACGAGAACAAGAAATCTCAGTCGACAGAATACAATTCTATTACGGCGAGGATGAATCATAAATTGACTCCTTTTCAGTCTATTTTAGAAGACAATATATTTGTTAGGAAGGTGGAGCAAAAAAAGTAGAGAAAAGATTAAGGATCACTCTACACCAATATTCAGTAATGAAAACAATCATTCACGGATGAACACAAGTTTTCACTCACACACAGTAGATGGGATTGTTCACCAGGCAAAGAATAAAAGAGACTGAGCGAAGCGCCGACAGGCGGCATGTTTTGCTACTACAAGCAGCTTACAAGTTACGCACTATACTATCATATTCAAAAAATATAAGAAAGGCAACAAAAAAACTATATTTTAAAGAAACAAAATCGGATACTTATCAAGAAAACTCCCAATTCGACAAATAACTACTATTTCCAATACAATCAATTGGAGCGAATTACAACATACAACCTAAATCTACCAACAAGACGCACGCTTGACCTAAAATTAGGCTATGTAAACCTACCCGAAACTTTATCACTAAACTTGACGATGAATTTTCAAAATTTACAACAGTCAATAGACAATCTACAAACATTATTAAATTAAACCATGAGAAAAATAAATTACCAAATAAGTTTTATGATTTTCACCTAGACTCTTCATTTCCATAGTCCACAATAGCGCGAGTTAACATTATTTTTACATTATTTACCATACTATCAGTTACTTTATGTATTGTATACTATCACTTAAGAAAAGCTGAAAACCTAAAAAAATTCATTATCTTTTTTTTTAGAAAATGCCTATTTATATAATAGCTAGTAGCTAGTATTATTGCCATAATAGCCATCCTGATGACAATTTTCTTTATTTATATACTGCGTCAAGTTATACAAAGAACGTACTTGTCAAAGAGTAAACAAATCACGAACAAGGTTTCGTCATTTGACATAAAAATAGACAATCATAGTGAAAGTTAACCATTTGTTAGGCAAAAGTCTGGCATTCAGGATTCTCGAAATAAGTTACAGTGATAATCACTTTTCTTGCGCATGCATATCTTCCGACAAATTTTGTTATTCACTATTGATTAACACTTAGATAATCTAAACATTTTTTCAGAAAAAAGATGAAAGAATTAGTGGTGAAACTACATATTGTCATACATAAAAATCATGTAATCATTTCAGACACAGAGATTTGCACCAAAATAATTAATTCTTACCTCCACTGGAATAACCGCTGCTTGAGCTACTGTAGCTTCCTACACCATCATGGTAACCACCTCCCCCTCTTTGTCCCCCGAAGCCACCGGGTGCACTATAGCCTCCTTTCAAAGATCCTCCTGTTCCAAGAAACAGAAATTACATGAAAGTCAAGAAACATAGAAATTACATGTATATAGTAGTAGAACAAAAACAACTTATACAAATAGAACATCTGTATTAGATATGTGTCGGTTCACTTAAATGTTTGTTTATCATTTTTTGTGAAGTTTGTATACACTTACTTTAATCATATTTACTTTCACCTTCACAACTACTTTTACACCAAACATTATGATTTAATAATACAAAATTCGAGAGAAAAAACAAGGGGTCAAATATAACTATTATACTCCATAGTATTGTGTAACTCACACCTAATGCTAAAGAGACTGGAGAAATTTTAAAATGAATTGTAAGAATTGAGTAGGAAAGAGTTTAACGGTTAGTTCTGTGAAATTTCGACATATCAATGTGTGACGAATATAAAATTCGAAGCAAATTAGGTAAATTTAGCACAGTAGTACTTGTAGTAAACTCCAAAGTTTTCGTGATAATGACCGGCAGAGAGAAGTCACAGATAACGAATATTGTGAATTATTACCGAACCGTTAAGAAAAACTTTTCTTCGTACCGAAGGGTAACTTTAAATAAAAATTATTTATGTTATAACTCTTATATCAAAAAATCCACCCGTTGTAACGATTTCTTTTCCAATATCGTCTAAAACATAACCTTACATAGTTCAGTAAACTTAAATGAAAAACTAATTTCTCCTTGCAAGCTTATTTCCCATGTCTTCGCCTGAAACTACGTGAGCCAAGCTGCCGATGCGTCGAACTATCAGGTCAAGGTCTTTAAAGGAAACAGTTTCATTGCGCATAATAATATAACAAATACTTCACTACAAACTTACTTTTCCTCGGCTGCACTGCGGTATCCGTCCGCGAGTATTTGAGTTAAATGTTGGCAGCGACATATTTAGAGGAGTGTCAGGGGGGTTCGCCTCTTCCCCGAAACTGAGAGTTGTATGCAGCATTAGCATAATTTTAAGCGTAATAATACATATTTAATTAATACTTCATATTAAAATGCACCTTGGATCATCTGTAATCCGTGGGACCCTCCCAAAACCCACTTCTGGATATGTGCCTGGTAGTGGGGTATCAACGAAGCGAGATAGAAATCTACCAGGTATGGCAAAACGTTAATTACTACTTCCACCTGGAAATTATATATGGCATTAATAGAACTAAAATTACCATACGGTGCTCAAGATAGATAATGGAAATTGATTGATAGATAATTAAAATAACTTTCATTAATTTTGTAGATGTCACTTCGGATCATTTAGAAACTTATTGTTATTCTATGGAAAGGCAATATATTTTACACATTGTTGTAGAAATGGATTATTCTTTTATGGACTCGAAATTACCATGAATAGCTGATTTTGTTTCTCATATCATTCCAGAAACGCATTGGAGTGATGATTTCTTCAATGGAGTAATGATTCCTGCTTTGAAATATCATTTAGATTTCAAAGCAAATCTTTGAATACTAAGGAAATCAAATGAATAAATTTGTATTTACAACCATTGTACATTTGAAAAGTGTTTGGACAAATGAATATGCAATGTTAGAGAAATGGAATATTATGAAACCTGGGGCATGTTGCATAAAAATTACAAGCTAATATTATTAGTAAAGAAACTTGTGACTTGTCAAATTCTGTTGCATATTTTTTTCCACAAGTCACAAGTTACTAGTTAAAACTTATCAGTATTATTAGTAATATCTTGGAAATTATTAGTAAGTTGTATAAACGTCTGTTGCATAACAGAAACTAATAATGCAAGGTATCTTAAAAATATTAGCACTTAATAATATTTTTAACAAGTCTAAGGTAAGTCCATAATGCAAAGCATTAGTTTATGTTTGTATTTCTCTGGGTTCATGGTAGTAAGTAGCAGAGTTATGAGGAATAATAAATTTGAGATGAGAGGTCTACGTTAATTACATATTAATAACATCCTGGCAGAATTAGAAATGGCAACCAAAGAACAGATTCAATTTAAGAGTGCCGGATTGAATGTATGGCCTCTCCAGGTGGCGGATAGGGGAATGACGACCAGATATGGTGGGTACCGGAAATATTCCGGGGCGGACCAAAACCAGTACTTCTGCCTTGCAGTTAGTAGAGGGATCTAGAAAGGCTAGGGGAAGATTACCCCAAACACAAATATCATGGTGAGGGGAAGCAACATCACCATTACCACTCTCTGGTTTAAGATGGACAGGCAAGGCTCAGAGATGGACAGAGGATGACATCTTGAATGTCTACCTTTACTGCGAGGTAGTAGAGCTAACGACTCTACACCGCTAAAGCATGTCAAGAAATAGTAACAGATGGTTCATGGATTCTCCTGGGGTAAAATATTCCGGAGGTAAACTAGTCCCTCATTCGGATCTCCGGGCAGGGATTTCTTCAGGGGGTTCCAAGAACAGGATTAAGAAAGAGCTTAGAATAGGAACGTACGAACATTATACCAAACAGGTGCGCTTCAGGTGGCGGTACACGAGACCGAGAAGTACTAGCTAGACATATTAGCGATATAAGAAGTTCGGAAGGGGGTCAAGATAGCATTCCACAGGGCAAGTACACTTTCCACTACGGGGGAACACAGTCTCACGATTTCGGAACAGGATTCCTAATTAAGAAAATTATCCTTCAGGCGGTTCAGAATATACAGCTCGTAAACGAAAGACTAACATACATTACGATTCGTACCCGATGAAGCAACACGGTCTTATTAAACGTCTATGCTCCGACCGAGGTGGCTACTGATAACGACAAAGATATATTCTACGATGAGCTAGAAAGGCTGTTTAACCGAATGCCGAAGTATAATTCGAAAATTGTGCTGGGTTATTTCAATACAAAGATAGGGAGGGAAGAAAAATATAGACTTACTATAGGCGAATACAGCCTTGACGAGAAGACCAACAACAATTTAGAAAGACTGATAACTTTCGCGATTTTGAAAAACCTACTGGTAAAGAGCACGTACCTTAAACACAAAGACATACACAAATACACATGGGTATCTCCGAACGGCAAAACTCTCAACCAGATCGATCACGTATTAGTAGATAGACGAAGACACACCAACATAATGGATGTTAGGTACGTAAAAAGAAGTGGAAGGTGACACCGACTATCAATTAGTGATCACAAAAGTAAGGGAAAAGTTATGCATCGCGAATACAGAGAGCAAGGGGTCAAAGCAACTGAAATTTGAAGTTAAACGATTAAATATTCCGAGCATAAAAGTAGATTACCAACTCGAACTCTCAAATAGGTTCGAAATCCTAGTCGACTCGAGTAGTAATAATGATTATACTAATAATGAAATTGATGTAAGTAAGATGTAAGAGGCAATTCGTGAAACAATTAAGAGCGTAGCGAAGGAACGTGTAGGTGAGAAGAAACAACAGAAAACAAACCTTGGTTTGATGAAGAATGCCTTAAGCTTCATGAGTAAGGAAAAGAAGCAGGGCAACGATGGTAGTTATGGTAACTAAGTATTAAAAGCGATGCAAATACAAACCACTACAGTAACGCGAAACGAAACGGTTCAGGTTCAAAACTTAGGTTCAGAAACAAAAAGCGAGAATATCTGACGCAGAAGATTCAGGAAATAGAGGAAAACGGGAAGACAAATAACATACGAGATCTATACAAAGGGGTAAATTCGTTAAGAAAATGTTACCAGCCGAGGTTAGGAATGATTAGAAATGAACGTGGAGATCTTCAGGCTGATCCGACTAAAACTGTCGATGTGTGGAAAAGTTATTTCGACAAACTTCTTAATGTACACAAAGGGAAACAAACAGAGGAATTTGAAATCCATACCGCAGAACCGTGGATTCCCGCACCTAGTGAGATCGAGATGGAAATGTCAGTAAAGAAACTGGAAAATTTCAAATCATCAGGAATACACAATATTCCAGCGGAATTAATTAAGCAGGAGGAGCACTAACCAAGGAACTACATACATTGATAAGTGCTATATTGAGAAAGGAGGAGCTCCCAAGGGAATGGAAAACCTGAGTAATAGTTCCGATTTACAAATAAGGCGATAAATCAGACTGTAATAATTACCGCGGAATCTCGTTACTTCCAACCTGTTACAAGGTATTAAGTAATATTCTGTTAACGCGCCTAAGTGTATACGTAGAGCAAATAATTGGAGATCACCAATGTGGATTTAGAAGAAACAGATCCACGTTGGACCAGATTCTCACCTTCAGACAAATCTTGAAGAAGAAATGGGAATACAATGGGATGGTTCATCAGCTATCTATTGATTTTAAGAAAACATATGATTCTTTCAAATGGGAAAAGGTATACAGTATACTGATACGATTTAGAATTTTAAAAAAAATTGGTTCAGCTAGTGAAGATGTGTCTCAACGACCCCATAAGCAGAGTTCGGATAAGTAATAATATGTCAGATAGTTTCAAGATTCCCAACGGAATGAAACAAGGCGATGCCTTGTCCCCACTACTGTTTAACTTTACGTTAGAATATGGGGTTTTAAAAATTAAAGGGGGTAAAAAGGGACTATCATTGAATGGTTTGAATCAATTGTTCGTATACGCGGATGATGTAGATTTAATAGGGGACGATATAGATGCATTACAAAGGAACACTGATGTCTTAGTAGAATCGTGTTATGAGATAGGTCTACAGGTAAACATAGATAAAACAAAATACATGATAACAAGCCGAAACACATGGAATGAAGGAAATAAAAACATAAGAATTAGGGATGAGTTCATAGAAAAAGTAAAGAAATTTAAAAACTTGGGAGCATAAGTAACAAGCAAAACTGAGGCCACAGAAGAAATAAAAAGTCGCTTACAAGGAACACTACCCAAGTGTAAATCTTTGATTTTAATAAAATTTGGCAGGTGGATACTACACATGAAATAAACGAATAAGTGTTTTTTTGTTTCTGTGGATAAACGGTTTTAGGGGGTAAAAGTTCCCACCCAAAATTGTGAAAGTGGCCGCCCGAAAGGCGAGAAGGAGTGGACTGAAGTGAATGAAATTGTGCACAGGTATACTAGACATAAGATAAGGGACTACGTGTTTCGTATTTTCCTGGAAACAACGAGTGGGTGGGGCACAGACCCCTCCAGACATTTGATCACGAAATATCAAAAGTGCTAATAAGTGTACGTCAAAAGTGCCGAAAGGACATGGAAAGTTGCAACGAAACTGTGTGTAGGGACAATACGCAAAAAATAAGTGAATGCGTGTTTTTGCTTTTGTGCGGAAAGACAGTGTGGGGGACAAGGGCCCCATCCGAGAAAAGGTAAATATTATCGCAGGAAGGAGTGGACGGAAGCGAATGAAATTGTGCCTAGATATTGTAGATGTAAAAGAAGGCAATACGTGTTTCTCAAGTGTCCCCTCCGATTTGTTTCAAATTTGGCACTGCAATAATAGACAGAAACATAGTTGCCAAGTACCTTGTAGCTGTGTCTACATAAATATGTGCACTTACATCTGACATTTGTGGGCACGTACCTCTAACGCTTTGCGCGTGGTTCAAAATCTCATTGTGTTTCGACTATTATTCCACAGACGTCCATTTCTGTGAGACATGTGAACCATAATCAGCTAGTGAGTTGTACAATATTTTTTATATGTCTATATCTGTGTACATACACATAAATGTGTCGGAGCGGAGATATGTTGTAATCTATATATCTCTTTCTGTGAATACAATCTCTATCACGACGTTTTCTTTACTTTCTACTCCCAATCTTTACTTCGAGTGTTCAACATGTTTGATGTTTGATGTTTTTGATTTGCCTCTCCAAAACAGCCGACGACACACAGTAACACGTATTTCCTACTTTCAAGCCATCTATGTATTGGCAGACTTTCACATTGGCGAACGCTTAAGGTTAGATCAACATATATGTTCCTGTCATTAGTCGAACGCCAGTGAGCTTCCTGGCACGACTCGATGTACACTTGTTCGTTTGTCTGTCTGTTTGTACCACGCTAGAGGGAGCAATGTTCGGTCTGTGAACGTGCAAGTTTGAGCGTAGAAGAACGAAACACTCTACATTCGCTGTATTGATTCCTACTTTTAGGTCATCTATACATTGGCAAACTTCCACTACTGTCATGCTAGCCGTTTCCAACCTATAGCGTATTTGATAGTAATATTTCGGGAGGGGCTTTTACTCCCTTACAATGTTTTTCTGCATAAACAAACCAACCACGGGTCTAGGGACACTTGGGAAACACGTATTGCCTTCTTTTACATCTACAATATCTATGCACAATTTCATTCGCTTCTGTCCACTCCTTCCTGCGATAATATTTACCTTTTTTCGGAGGGGGGTCTTGTCTCCCACACTGTTTTTTTCGCACAAACTAAACAACACTTGTTCGCTTCTGTTGTGCATATTGTTTCTACACACAGTTTCGTTGCAATTCTCCATGTCCTTTCGGCACTTTTGACGTACATTTATTAAAACTTTTGATATTTCGTGATCAAATGTTTGAAGGGGTCTGTGCCTCACCCACTCGTTGTTTCCAGGAAAATACGAAACACGTATTCCCTTATTTTATGTCTAGTATATCTGTGCACAATTTCATTCACTTCGGTCCACTTGTTTCTGCGCTCGTGGCGTTGCATTTCACATTTTTGGGAGGGGTGCCCTTTGCCCCCACATTGTTTTTTCGCACAAAAGCAAAACACGTATTCGCTTATTTTTTGCATATTGTCACCACACACAGTTTCGTTGCAATTCTCCATGTTCTTTCAGCACTTTTGGCGAACACTTATTAGCACTTTTGATATCTCGTGATCAAATGTCTGGAGGGGTCTGTGCCCCCCACACCCGTTGTTTCCAGGAAAATACGAAACACATAGTCCCTTATCTTATGTCTAGTATACCTGTGCACAATTTCATTCACTTCGGTCCACTTCTCGCCTTTCGGGCGGCTACTTTCACAATTTTGGGTGGGGGCTTTTACCCCCTAAAACCGTTTTTTCCGCAGAAACAAAAAACACGTATTCGTTTATTTCATGTGTAGTATCTACCGGACAAATTTTATCAAAATCGGAGATTTACGCTTGGGTAGTGTTCCTTGTTAGTATCGGGCAACGCATGTTTCTATTCAGTCCAAGAACTTCTAACGTCGCGATTAATATCAAGGAAATTGAAATTGAAAATATACAGAACTGTTATTCTGCCGGTAATACTTTACTGTTGCGAAGGTTGGAGTACGACCCTAGCACATGAACATAAATTACGTGTATTTGAAAATAAGTTTTTGAGAAAGATATACGGGCCGAAACGGGATGAGATGACTGGAGAGTGGAGGAGACTGCATAATGAAGAACTCCACGGACTGTACGATTCACCAGATGTTGTAAAAATAATAAAATCGCGACGACTAAGATGGACAGGCCATGTTGCTCGGATGGGGGAAAAACTAAGATTATATTCTATCCTGGTTGGAAGGCCGGATGTAAGGAGGCCGTTGGGAAGACCGAGACGTCGTTGGGAGGACAATGTTAGTAGAGATCTTCGAGAAGTAGGTGTTCATGATGAAAACTGGCTTGATATTGTTCAGGATAGAATCCATGATGAACGTTTGTTACTGCGGCGATGAACTTGCGAGCTCCATAAGACATAGGGTTAGTTAGTTAATTTCTCTGTGTTCAAATATTATTATTAATGAATGGTAGAGTTTGTTGACTGGACTTTACAATGATTTTCAGCGCACACTTCCTATAAATGCGTACCAAAAACAAAATTGTTTTTGTAACGTATTCATACACATAACAAAAATACTATATGAGCAAATTTTGGATTTTGATGACACAATTTCTGAAAATATTACCAGTTGTACAAACATAAATAATTATGATATCCAATAGTTACTCCAACATAAGCATGAGAGTTTAACCAAGCGAAACGTCATGTAATTCATAACACAACGTGAAGTCATTAATATTCCCGTACGTGCCGCCATATTTGCCTATTGTGAGCAACTACTGTATGTAATAATAACGCATAGCTTTCCTAACACATTTTGGATTGCTAGCTGTCGCTATGTGTGAATAGAAGGGTATGTGATAACTATGTACTACTCATTTCCGTTTTATTCCCGCACGTGCCGCCATATTTGCCTATTGTGAGCAACTACTGTATGTAATAATAACGCATAGCTTTCCTAACACTTTTTGGATTGCTAGCTGTCGCTATGTGTGAATAGAAGGGTATGTGATAACTATGTACTACTCATTTCCGTTTTAGTAATTATCACAGACACATATAGCAACAGTTAGCAAGCCAAAGAGTACATCCGCGTTCAGGCTGAGCATATTATGTGTGTTAAAAATGATGTGCATCGAGTATAATAAAAAAAATTATCTAACCTTACTTTTCCAACAGTCTTCTCTCGCTGATTATACTATCTGTGATATTTATATCAAAATACATTTCATATACAACACTAAGCGAAGCCATTGCTATTCCTCTGCCTGTCGCTATATTTACCTAGTGAACAACTGTACCGTCTGTACGTAATAATGACAAAACTTTTCGTAAAACGTTTTTAAATTGCTGGCTTTCGCTGTGCGAATAGAAATGTATGTCATCGCGTGAGAATTGTTTTATTCTATGTCAACTTCCATCTATTTTACAGGAGAGCGATTGGAAGTTTATTTCTTCGACTGTCGCAAAACCGTTAAAAACTATAGACCATTGCTGATATAGTGTGAAAGTACATCCATTGTAGTATCGTTTTCTTAAGAAAAAGAAATCTGGACTTGTATAGTTGTAGAGAAATTGTAGAAACAAAGCATTGACATAGAATAATTTTATGGAAGCGCAGGTTAAGTCTTCTAAGGTTTCGAAAAATATTCCATATCAGTGTGCGAATTAGCGGGGGGGGGGGGGGCTGACAAAGAAGATTCCCACCCTGACAGATTTATGTTTCGTCCCTGCCAGGGAAAAAATTCTCTCCCCTACAAGAAGTTTCGTTCAAGATTAGACAGAAACTGGGAACATTTTTATTTGGCAGAAGTTGAAACTGTTTTCATGGAAGTGACAAGGGTATGAACTTTTACTAGCAGAGCAGCTAAGAAGCTATTTGGAAGCCATTTCTTTTGTGATATTTATGAAGTAGTTTAATGTAAATGATTTGAGTATCACTGGTTTGTTTTAGACCACCACCACCACCACCATTTGGAAAATGGAACTGTATGTCTTCCCTCCTTTTTTCTTTCTTTCTTTCTCTCGCTCTCTCTCTCTCTCTCTACACACACACACACACACACACACACACATATATATATATATATATATATATATATATATATATATATATATATATATATATATA
>JAGDQP010013257.1:16497-45285 GCA_022664845.1 Lepisma saccharinum | reverse complement strand
TATAACTATATAATTTCTAAGCAAATTATTGGGTACAAGTCACTTCAGATTGCAATAATAATTCAAAGAAAACTTTAAATTCAACAACAAACAAAATTATAACGAATTATCTGTACATTTAAAGAATCACTTGAAAAATGTGAAATACAAATATTATCTTTGTAAATCACAATTCACACTAATAAAAAATGTAATTGAAATTTTCGAAAAGAAAGAAATATTATTTTCCTTATAATTAAATGAAACAAATATTTTGCCTAAATCATAAACAACAGGGACCATCAAATTGATCAATATACAACAAATTTAATAATAAATTAAATGAAACAAAGAGACATATTTGTGATCTTTATTAATCCAGCCTGCAACACACTTTTTTCATTAAAGAATCAATTAAATTCAAATCCAACATAAATACTATCATTCCGTTTCTAACTCACAGAATTAATCTCTTCTAAGCAAATATTTTTTGATATCAGATACATGGGATCTCCTTTTAACATTATGATCCTTGATATCTGACACCAAAACAGTATTCGGAGTTAGAAATGTATCAATTATATACGGCCCTATCCATTTAGCACTCAAACTCTTAGTTATTTTGTCTTTCAGCGATGATTTAACGTGAGCTCTAATCGGAACTAATTCTCGAACCTCCAGAGTAATAGGTTGACTTAATTTTTCTAACATTCTTTTTCTCTTATTCCACGAGATAGTCATACTACGTAATTCATTCCTCCATATATTGATGCTTCTAGTACCTTTCAAATCATCTTGAGTAATTTTCCATTGAATCTCTAAAGGAGTATGAACTGGGCTATTAAAAATACTTCAGAAGGATAACACTTCAATCCTACGTGTTCTGCTATATTTAACGAATACTGAAGTTCATACAATTTGATCACCTAATTACTTTGATCATCACTGAAATATGCTCTCATACAGCCCATAAGAGTTTTCATTAACCTTTTCGCAACATTTGCCTCCGCATGGTATGGAGCTATACGTATTTGGGCAATACCAAGACCACATAAATAAATTTTAATTCTTCTGAAGCGAACAACGACCCATTATCAGTGGAAACACTTTCCGGAAATCCGAAATTACAAAATAATTCATATAATTTCTTTGTCAGAGCTTTCGAATTCAAATTTTCACTAAGAACATATATTTACTCGCATTATCCACACAAATTAAAATTTATGGTAGCTGTTCGTTACTTGGAAATAGCCCGATCACATCTAGCATCCAATTTTGGTTTACTCTAGAAAATAATTTAGAACCTAAAATTTCCATCATCTTTTGATTTCTTTCTTTAACTTTCTGACAAATATAACAGCTTTCTACAAAGTCTTTGGCCTCATTGATCAAACTATCCCAGATATATGTGCTCATTATTAATAGTTCTGTATATTCCCGTATGTCCCCCCCCATAAAGGTTCGTTATGATACACCTCTAACAAAACTTTTTGCAATTCATTATGAACAACTATTTTAAATGGATTATTGACTGTTCCTGTTTTCCTAAGAAGAATTCCTTCCTCTAACTTATAATCAGAAACAATATTACCTTTTTCAATTACCTTATTTATCTCAATCAAATTCACATCTTTCTTTGTTGTTCTTAAATAGGAGCATGTATTTGATCGAATTTCCACAAATTAACGAATGCCAGATTCCACTTTCAACCAAATCGAATTCAAAATATCATGTATTCTTGATAAAAAATATGCCATTTTGTTATCATGAGATCTTATATGTTTAACTACAAATCTAAACTCCGATAATTGCTCGAGTAAGGAACCATTGCGAAACATCCGTTTAGGTTTCTTTAGATTTTGGAACTCTGGCAAGAACCGACCGTAAAAACCAATACTTCTCATATTCCCAACACATCCTTTCTTTTCCTAGGCGGTGGAAGTTTTCTTATGATATTAACCATAGACTGATCAATTTTCACCTCATTGCCGTCTACCTCGAATCCCAGTTAAGCAATATTATTTTTACACAATTCAGTTTTGCCTGGAGAAATGGTTATCCCACTTGATCGAATTCTATCAAGCACAAGTTTGATTGATTTAAAATGCTCCATTTTATTTGAATTAGCAATCAATATATCGTTAAAGTAAGATCTTACACCAAAGTCTTTCAGATCTCCTAACAAATCTTCCATTATTTTGGTCAACACACTACTAGTCGTTTTAATACCAGCGGAAATTCTCTTATATCTAAAGCTTCCTTTAGTGGTACAAGTAGTAATACAATCTCGGCTGTTGTCGTCTAATTCAGTTTCACTATATGCCTTATGCAATCAAATATCGTAAACCAAGAACAACCTGCCAAATCAGCCAAACACTCTTCCTAGTTTGGAGATGGATAAACATAATTGGAAATATAATTCAAATGCTCATAGTTACCTACAATTCTATTACTTCCTCCCCTATTTCGAACAAGAAAGCAACTGGATGAGTAATCTGAATGGTCGATTTCTTCGATTATGTCTTGTTTTACCATATTGACAATAACTTAAAAAAAAAACATTTTGCTTGTCTCTGGTAACAGGAATTGGTTTAACCCTGAAAGGTGTCGAATCTTTCAAATAAATTTTACATTTGAAAATTTTTAAACAACTAACCTTCTGAGATATCACATCCCGATACTCCCTTCGAACAAACCTAACAAAGGGTCGTGCATCTATATCGATTCCACACCAATTATCACAATCAGTAACATTGTTTTTCAGTAATGCACTAACCGACAGCGCATCAATATCTGGTGATATCTTCGTGTCATTATCAAGCTTATCTTTTCTCAAATATTTCATAGAATCATTTACTCCATAAAACTTTTTTGCATGGTCTACGTCAAACTCCAATCACCAATCCTCGTTACCTTTAATCGATTCACTCATTACGACACCCATAGCGTCATTTTTATCGCTTAGACTTTTCACTGTTCTTTTTCGTGTTTTCCTAGTTTACTTCTTTTAGGTCTTGATAGGGATTAGTCGGTATTACTTCTCTTCACCTCTCGTTCTTGATTCACTGATGAATCCGAAAATTTACTTTCATCGACTGGAATTCAAAACGACTCGGTCCTCTTTCATACTCATTCGAAATCCCATTTTAGAGTCTTCCTTCTCATCCGACAAACATTTGGAAAGATTAAAACCGTCAGAAATATGAATGAATGTCTGAAGAACCATTACATAGGTCATCATTTGATATATTTTTTTCTTTAGATTGAATTGCAAAATTGTTAAGGCTTTAATGAGATCCATGCATCAAATCAAAAGGTGCACGCTACTTTTGATTATTTTAATTAATTTTATCCTTTAATATGATTTGATTTATGAATATTTTTCTGTATAATTTCGAAACCTGAGCAAGAGCTTTATTCGGTATCCGTAAAAAACAGACGATGCTCGCAAAGTTAGCATTCCTCTTGTTAGTTTCGCTTTAATTGATAGAAGTGCGCTTGAAATAATTCTGTGAATAGTAAATTTGATTTATTTACAAATGTTGGTTGTTAGTTTTTGCGATTACGGATGGCCATTTGGTGTGCGCTGGAATTGGTGACATTGTACAAACGTGTTGAAATTATTTGAATTTTTGGAACCTTGTTAATTTAATAAATGAGAGATATTGTTTATTTATTTGTTTAAAGTTTAGATGTTCTTCGAATGTAATGAATATTACACACAAGGAAGTGAATGTTATTAATAAATTTATATTATTGGAGCTTGGGGTTTCGTTTAAGTTACGTTAGATTGTAGGAATCGAATTTTACCGCCTTTTTAGTTCCATTTAACCTTATTTGAGGTATCTTGAGCGCTGCCTTCTATTATGAATTCCTTACTAGCTTTGGCTCACCGAAACAGAAACTCTTGCTTCATACTCAAGAATACTTTCAGTAGAATAGTCGATTCTCTTAATGTAGTTTGATCATAAAATAAGTAGAATATTATTTCCTTAGGAAAACTCGTTCCTTAAATATCACTTCTGCCTACATTCTTCTCTCTTGCTTTATTTTCCTCTTCATTTCGATTATTCTCCAACATCCATATCTTAGTCTCTGGATCTATTAATATCACCATCTCTTACTAAAAGATCATTTTAGCCTGTTCTGCAAATCTTTCATAGTTCCGTATCACACCAAAATTTAGTATTATCGCTGTTCATAACACTTTTGATTTTTAAAATACTCTAAAAGTTAATTCCTTTCAAGTTTAGCTCTGATATGAATAATAACTAACGGATTATTTTTTTTTAAAAAAAACACTCTTTTCATATTTATCTCATACATTATATTAATGGCATTTTCTAATACATGTTTACTATTTTATGTATATAATTAAATTAATCTTAAACTCAGATTTCTGTACAATTTTGATTTTTATTATGTTACGAACATGGAATCAAGCACTATAATACACACAAATTTTAACATCTTCTTCGCTGAACGTAAAACAAATGAACAGAAATCAGGTATCTTCTTCCATCTAGAAAGAAATAGAAGGCGTATATATATATATATATATATTCCTTAAAAACAGTGCCTTGCAACCTGGGAATATGTTTTCTCCTTTATTGCCACTACTGTGAAATGGTATTTTCTTAATTCATATATTTCCGTAACCATGCACACAGGAAAAATATATTTATCAAGAGACCTCGAAACATCCAGGTTATGCTCTTTTCAATTCACAGAAAACTTTCAATGTTTCATAATATTAAAAAAGATCTTGTCACTCTGGTGCTCTCAGTCGTAGAAGATTTCAGATCTAAATTTATATTTATTATTATTATTATTATTTCCACGAACCGATTTTTAGCACGTTACTACAAACGTAATAAAGATTTATTTCCTTAAATCAGAGTGACTTCACGTATATTCTATTCATGACCATGTCACCAAACAATATATAACAGGCTACAAACATAACGAAACAGCTTCCGTACATAGTTTAAATTTAACATAATTTCGTCATATATAATTAGTCTGAATGCACTAACATGATTATCATCGACGTTAAGCATTATGTATGGTGCAGGTCCTGACGTTTAATTCACTATATTATTATTCTTTACTCTTCCACATGTAACATTGCAAATAAATCTATCACTATCACATTGACTTATCAAATCCTATTTCGTCAGTAGGAATCTGACTTGATATCCTTCTTCGTAGAATTCACCACTTATTCATCACTATGAGCAACATTTTCGTCTTCACTACTGAAACATCAATCAGCCACATCCTCTCAGATACTCTATTTTTTCTGTGTTCCTAAGATTATCAATATCTTCAATCTTCAAGATTGAAATTCATTAATAACCTGTAACTGTAAATCATCCATGAAAATCTCCATCTTGTTGCAAATGTCAGCACATGGTAGTTTGAGTACACAACACTTTCTACAAAAAGAAGAGCTTCCTGCAGCGGATGTAAATACTTAAAAACGAAAGATACATCCTTTATAGTATTACAGATTTTTAACATTGTGTTTCATAAATTCTTTCCCACAAAAGGAGATAAACTCACGTCATCTGGACAGATAGTGTCTTTCACTTAGAGTTCCGTCAATATCTCGAATTCCATTAGGAGTTAAAATGATCTCTTCACATTTCATCTGGAGATGCTTGTTGTGAAATACTTGTTTTTTGTTAACATAGTTACTAATTTCAATCAAAGCAAAAATTTATATTTACTATTCTCTTGTCGTAATTGATATTTCGGAACATTAAATTAGCAATTAAAGCAATACTGGCTTTCTCAACCTTGTAGCCTCTGTAGGATGACGGAACAAAATTTAAGCCTTTTTGCTCAGGAACAGAAGACGCACTACTGGTTCCATCGTGTTATGAAACTAAGGAAAAAAATTCGGGCTATAAGGTGTAGCAAAAACAAAAGAAATCCTAACCCCGAAGATATAATTTTATTCACAACTTCTCTTTCTCTCGAGATTAAATAAGTATAAAATACATTTTCAATATTACAGCTAAATTTAAAAAAATCCAAAGCATAAACAATTATTGATATTCCGAATAAATTCAATTAATATTGGAATTTAGGAAAAATCTTAACACAATCTTACTAGTTGTCACAAGCTATAGTTTCATATTAATATTCTAAATTCTCAAGTTTTAAAATTAACAAACTAAATTCAACCAAAAGAACACACAACATATATTCATAACAGCATCAATAAATGTTCAAAAATAAGGAGGTCTTTTGGTTGCATTAAACCAGCAAATTTAACCTGAAAAATGGGTAATTCAAATTCACCGAACTTTACTCCACGAAAAACGAAGTATCCGAATAAAATAATAAAACAAAACTAAGCCTATCCAAGATCCAAGAATTGAACGCAATTTTAATTAAACCGAACAGCTATATGTTTTTATCATCCCGCCTACTTTGATACAAGATAGTAATTCATAAACAACTTTCTTTCCAACTACTTTACATTAAATTTAATATTACATGAATTTCGATCATTGATTTAACTGACGCCAACTAAGAGCATTTGTTAAGATGTGGGAAGTCCAAATTAATTTAATTCTAAATTTACTTCAGTATCTTTATCGAAAATTTTTATTTCAAATTTACTTGCTTTTTATCCCAAAGAACTGTAACAATACGGAAAAATTCAAGCCAGGTTCGAATCAATTTGACTGATCCTAATTCTCACCGATTTTCAATCCCGAAAACCAATAAGATTCCATACAAGTAAAATTCAGAATTCTCAACGACAAAGAAGTACTGTCTCCCAAAACTTTCATCCAAAAACCTAGATCATCTTGCATCAATTAATCCCAAAGAAAATCTACCAAAAACTATTACTTAAGCTCAACGCATCAGAACAAACCTTGTGGTCAAAAATTCTAATCTCTAATCTCAAATCTATGATCTTGAAAGATTCGACGTTCAATTTAAATCTCGAAAATATGTAATTACTTGTAAAACAATTCTTTTCCAGATCATTCAAAGATCATGGAAATTTCAGTTAATATTGATTTCAGAAGAGATATACGAGCAAATGCCAAACCTCAATACAAACACTATATCCCCGAACAATATTTTCCATAAACCAAGTTCTAAGACTTCGCAAGTTTTCCTAGTTCATAAAATAATTCCAGGAGTTTAATACCACACTCAGCACCCACGTTAACTCACTTCAATTACTCAAAACTAAAAAAGTTCGACTTAAACAACAAAATTATTGTAAAGCCCTACCATGTGCTCGAGTACAAATTTCAACAACTTAGACAACTTGACGAAGACAACACACACAATTTCATTCAACCACTCAATTTAAATAATTATCAATATGAACAATTTCCAAAATAGGATCTGTATCCTTTCTCATCCGAATAAAAAATCTAGCATCCAAGCTGTCCCAAACGAAGATCCAGAGCTCAAACAAAATTCTTAAAGAAAGTATGTTAAAACTTCAAATTGCCACACTAGCGACTGGATTCCTTGATTTAAAATTTCTGTCCGTTTCACCATAAATCATATTCTGCAATGCAATAAGTTATCAAGAAGCCACAACTAGGCAAGTTCTAGCTTGACCTGAGCCAAACTTCGAACCTTGAAACCTAATTCTCAAACCATCGTCAACACAATAAAATAACCTCACTAATCAACACTGGTTTCAAGTTTCTCCTTGTAATACTCCCATATTTAGCCAGTTTTGAAAGAACTCCGTCCAATTAACTACAATTGGTCGGATTTTAGCTACCGTTTCACAAACGTGTAAATACAATTTATTTAAACTATTTTAGTACGCGATTCCAGGAAATTACCGGATATTCTGATTTTACAAGCAATCATTTATTTAATAGGAATTTGTTCACTATGCTCCAGCAATCTGCAAAGCAATCAGTGTTATTAAAGTAATTAACTTACTTATTAGTTTACGGTTGAGTCGTCCTTATTATGCCCTGCAACTAGTAATTAAAATATAGATAACCCTTCAAAAATTCTCTTTAATATTCTTGGTTTAATTATTAGCTATCGTTTCTTCCAGCATGTTGTTCAGTACCTCGAATCTGACTCTCATGCTTCTCGGATTTTTGTAATCAATTGCACCAAACAACAACATTTATAACCAGATCCACTATCTCGTAAGTCACAACCAAGACTTCCTCGTTTCGCAATTCCAAACATAATCTTACAAAAATACAAGTTACGCCGTCATTTTCTACAGAAGATGAAATATTACTTAGATACTTGTGACTACCATTACAACCGTCATTATGATAGCTCAGTTCCAAAACCTTTAGTACCAGGACCAATGGCGCTTCATTCGCGCAATGTTACAAAAACTAATCAAAATAAAATACATAATTCAAAATTTTCGAACAATTCTTAAGTCTGCCATTTAAAAAAATCCACATTGAAGCGAGTGCCAATCTCTCGCAACAACCGGTTTAACGAGTCTGTAATGTCTTTATTCATAAATACAGTATTTGCTATAAACTGAGAAGCTACTTAAAACGCATTTAACTGTATAAAATGTGTTTTCAGAAGTATTTTTTCTGGGCATTGTAGCAACTGTACAATAACTGTGTTCAATAGTTGGTATATATTAAAAAGGTTTGTTTTTATGAAAATGTAAAATACACGATTTTTTTCTGGAAATATATACCTGTTTTCATGAAATATTCAATGTTTTAAAATCTGTAGTATAATTTACAAATACCTTGTAAATAAATAATATTGCCTCAAATTTGCCTTTAAGGTAACAGCTAATTCTGGAAAATATTAATCTCAGTCGTTAGTTTTGGGCGAAAAGAAAAGATGACTTTTGTGTTTTACTTTTCAGAAAATGTCTATATTCATCATTCTGCCTAATATGCCAGAACTTTTCCAGACCCATAGATTCATGTAAAAGTCATATAATAAACGAAACGGAACTAATACCTATTTTCAAGGTTAGTAATGGTAAGTTTTTTTTTATCTCAACAAATACGTTACACTGACAAACGTGTAACTTATTTTTGTTATCAATTCCATATGAGCTAAACATTTGAAAGATTGAGTCCTCAATTTGAAACTACACACTTCAATTGTAATGAAAATACATATATATTACGTATTTATTATTTGATATTATAAATTTATATTACTGAAATTAGGTACTTTTGATATAGTCTATAAATTTATATTATCGATAATAATTGGATGATGGCAAGGTGGACTAGACCAAATACAAAATTTTCCGAAATTGAATTGTGTGTACGAAGTTACAGGTAATGGTGTGAATTTAAGCTGCAAACGTAGACCAGCTGTCCTGTTAATTAAATGGGCACAATTAGTCTGGCTAAAAGCAAAATAGTGCTGGTCTACTCTGCTGGACCAAGTAAGGTGGTCCACTCTGCCAGGCTACTAAAATTGATATCATTTTATTAGATAATTAAACATTGATCGTAGCTGAGTGGCAGAATGTTGACGTAGAACTCGGGAGGCCATGAGTTTGATTCCAGTGGCCGATCATCCTGACTGAGATTTTTACAGGTTTTTTTCTCAGACACAGCAGACAAATTCCGGGACATCAATTTCTATATAGGCTCTTGCAGACACTTTCCAGAATCCTTTCTCTCTGCTATCCCGGCCTGGCCTTAGATGCCTAAAGACCATCAATACAATTCAAAATAGAAACAACCATTGATACTTAGTATCTTCCTTTAAGTAATAATTATTGCTAATGTACCCAAAAGAAGTGAATATATCAGAAATTTCTTTCATAATATACTTTGTAATTGAAATTTGAATTCATGTCCACCTTTAATTTTAGATTAATTAAGATACTATATTGTTAATATTATTATTATAAGTAAAGGGTGTGCTTGAATTATCAATAATTATAGCTATTATGTGTAAAGTAAATTAAAAAAGGAAGATGATTACTATTGATCAGATCTCAGAATTATAACTTTGCCCATCTGAAGGCCAGACTAATGAGGATATATAGCCCGTTACATCTCGTCGGCTGAGAATTATAAGGTCCTAACTACATAGGATTTTACTGTTAGATAGAACCTTATATTTCTCAGCTGACGACCTTCATGAGGTTACATATGGCACCCAGTAGTTGCACGGGAACTATTAGAAGTTGGATATTACAAAGGAAGTAACAGTTGGATATTTGGGAAGGATAAAGCGGTATATTATACATGAGAATTGCAGAATTACCAATTGGAGAGAATAGACTTGATAGCGAAATAATTAGAATGATTCAGCCGTTAAGAGAGAAACGGTTGGTAAAATGATGGGAATGGCGAGCAGCCTGAGAGAAAATCTGGATCGGTGAAAAGTAGTCGTTCAAAATAAACTGAATGTTGATTGGTGAATTAAAAGATGGTTATAACCATACATTTAAGATATATAGTGAATCAGATTTTAACCTTTGGTGGTTATGCTTATTTTATTGTCAGTGTTGGTGAAAATAAATAACGGAAGAGGAAGTGAAGTGACTATAATGGAGTATGTGTAAAATGCGAGGATAATGTGGAAAGCACAATGTACAGTATATGTTTTTTTAATCTTTGCTAAATGACACGAGGAAAAGAATAGGAAGAGCTAGGATGGGTAATATTAACAAATAAGTTATTATAAGGAAGAAGATATTAATTAAGACAATTCAAAATACAAATGCATAATAGTTTAATGATAATAACTATTATTCACAAATCTTGAATCTGGCTGAGAAGGTGTTGGTAAATTAGCGTGACTTAGTGGAATATATTGTTATACACTAACATATTTCATATAAACTTTACTCAACTTAAATCGTAAATCAAAATCAATTAACGAAATTATCGACACATATTATTTAAAAAGAAATCGTTAAGAAAGAATGGAATACAGTTAGACTTTAACAGGAAACATATCAGATTTAAAAAGTAACACTGAACATCACCTTACATACATTACTAAGAATGAAAATAAAATGCAAACAAAATAGGTACAATGTTCAAGGATAACTAGCACAGAGATGGATATCAGTAGGTGAAAACGGGAAGACGTTCTTCTTATTTTACCCTTCACCGAGAACACATCGAATCGCAGAAAGTTCTCTACAGCGCTATACCGATTTGTTGTTCCCGAATAGTGAGTCTCTCAATTGTGAACTGTACTTCTTCGAACTTGGGCATCTAATTTGTGTTATTCAAAATAGAACATTGTAAATTGTAGTGTTCTTTAGTGTGAAATTTATTAAACAATTCTGAGGTTGTAAGATTGGCCGTATAAAACCTCTTGTCTCTACCAAACCTAATAGTTTCATTTCCTTAAAAAATAAACCTTAATGATCATTCCACGTTGGTTAGCGCCTTTGTCAGATAGTTTTATCAATATTAATTTGACTTTAGAGCAATAACTTATTTCATTAAATTTGCTATTTAAAAAAAACAACAACATAAAACTTACATTTATATTGCTTTCAAATCATAGAACTTGAATTATTCTGAATTCCTTTGAACTTATAATAGAAATCAGAAAGTACTTAGTTTAATTAGGTTTTCAAAACCTAACAAATGGAACCTATAGTAAATTATCAAATTTCCTAGCCCAATCCTAAATACACTTTTGATTTCTTTGCTACGTTTTAATTTAAGTGTATTTGTGTCTTAGTTTTTAGATCACGTACTTCTATTTTGAAGTACATTGTTGCATGTTTATTTTATTGTCTCGCACATAGTGTCCCAAAGTGCCACGCACATTTACGTAAAGGTATCTTATGCACCACTGTACAGTCAAACTACATAGAGACATCAATGGAACACCAGATTTCGGAGAAAATGTTCGAAGTTAAATAAGCTTTCCACTCAACATTTACACGAGATACTAACACAATAGCAGACGCAGAGCCCACCGCATATTGTATTAGACATTCTTCCCTTACCATTGATTTGTTCACTGGTGACCTGTCAAAACATTCATTTTTCTCTTAATTCCTTTGATATATTGTGTCATTTACAACTAGTCCCCACAGGAGAGAAAATCGCTGCTAGAATTTTACCTACGCGGTTCAGCCTTTGATACTTATTCGGATATCAAATCAAAACAATCATTTGTGACACTCGGTTATGAGGAGCTAAGGAAACAAATAATAAAAGCCTACACTCCCTAAATGCACTCTATACATATAGAATTTCAAGTAGTCAGTAGAGTACAGTTACCTAACGATACAGTTAGAATTCATTTTGCAGCAAGGAAGAAAATAATCCAAACTCTCTCACCTGTCTAGCGAAGGAAATATTTTACCTAAGATTAGGCCTACTGAAAATTGCTAACAAATTATTTGCTATCATAGACTAGAGTATGTAGAACAAATATAATCTTCACATACGCTATTGAGTGTACAAACTTCTAAGGCTTACAAAATGCCCGATCACACCAATACCAGAAGACACGCACAGGACGAGGGTCCGCTCCTTCAACGGCATCAAACCCTTCCTTGAATAATCTCTTGATGCATTTCTTACTATTGGTCTCACAATCCATCTCTGCTCTTCAGGAATATATTTCACCTACAGGTTCTACTATAATTGAAGCGAATTTTCTCAACCCCATAGAAGGGACCACGAACGCGTCCCTTCCTATTAAACAACCTGTTTCCGTAGATTACAATTTACTTGAGAAAGCCATGATTTCTAACATGCCACAACGCATAACCACTCCTCAGTTGGTCAGTAGCACAGCAGCTGATTTTAATTCCATGGCACCTCCATTTCAAACCTCCCCGTTCCGCATCTCCTGCATCATCTTCACGAACGTCATAACCTCTTTCCATCCAGTCTCCAACGTTGCCAAATCCCATCCTTTCTCAGTCTTCTCAACTTTACTTTTCTAGTCCCATCTTCCCAACCGAACAGAATGAAACTCCCGACACCAACTCAATATCCCAAACTCATAAAGCACAAGATATACATTTTTTGCGGTTAGGACTCACGAATATGAGCTTAGCTGTAAATCAATTAGCTATGAACTCAACCCACCCACAGCAAACTTATTCGAGAAGAAAGAAAACACGTATGAAACAGAAAAACAAATAATAGTTATTACAGTCAATAGAATCAATACCGTAACGGTTTCAATTGCTACTCTACAAACCAATACACTAGCAAAACCCTACGAAATCTACCCGTCTTCCTCTATTAACGAGTCCTTTTTTTAATTGTTTTATGTGCCACATCATTCTAAAGACTTGTATCCTTTTCCAACCAGGGAAACTAGAAAATCACACCCGATATCGACCTGACTTGACGATTCCCCGAAAACTTACCAGGTTTCCATTGATAAAACACTCCAATAATACAATGATACAAAAATATTTATCTAAACTCTTAAAACAGTAACAGCGGTTCCTGCCACAGGAAATGCATTTTTGATCTACAACACTTTAGACATACCTAAAGATGTGAAATACAAGTCTATTAATACAGTTAATAGAGGTGTAGAAAATCATCCCATAACAGCGAGAAATGTAGTTTATATGACATTTTACATATAGGAACAAATTTTTACACTCATTCAGAGTTATACCTACATACACACATTTCGTAATATTAGGTAAATATATCTTAAGAGAATACTATAGACAATAGATCTAGAACACAACACAATAACTCTGTACAACATGTTATTCTAGATCTGAACCCCATTACCTCTTCCCAAAAATATTTCACCTCTCATGGCATTAAACTTTATAAAAACAAATACAACGTTCCTTGTATATTCCAAAACCATATTCCTCAAACCTCAAACACGTATATGTATTCCGCTTTACTATAGAGGTCGTTCTCCCCCTCTTCAATTATTTTCAAGTCAGACCCCTTAGTACCTGTGAAATATCAAATAGAGGTTATAAGTGCAGCGTTAAACTAAAATAAAAATCCCTAAGATTTGGATTTCTAACTCTACTTCAAGAGGTATATTTTTAAAAGGAACCTTTTTATAAATATAAGATATATATGATTTGAGTAATACGTAATGCTATCAGTATACATCAAAAGTAAAATGACAACATCCAATTTTGATAATGTTAGAAATTTAGCTAATTAGGTGAAAAAACAACGAGAGTTATAAGCTCCATAATAAATGAAATCACAGAGGAGTCTCAAGTTTTAAATAAAACCATTAGGATTTAAAATTAAGATTATATCAAACTTATTAATATGCTGTACCAGAAGGGCAAACTAATACAAATATAGAAGGGTGATACAAGTATAGAAAAAGCAAATAGGGGATTTGGGTCAAGAAATAATAGCACTCTAAAATTATGTATGTGGAAAGTTTAAACTTTGTAGAATTAAAGAAAATGGTAAAATCTCAAGAAGACACAGAATATAGGATAAGGTAATGGCTACGAATGAGTATCTTCAAACGGAAGTTGAGTGTGATCAGCTGGAATATGAACACGCAAACACGGAATGTGGTAACATAGGGGCATACATAGTGGCATAAATTTGGCCTGTGACGTGATTTCAAAAAGGAAATGTTTGAATACGCAACATGTTCTGTATATTCAAATAATTCTATAATTACAAACAGAATGTTCATTAATAATAATAATAATAATAATAATAATTGAAATATACACGAGTGTAATACCAAATTCCTTTACAAACCGATTACATATTTCATTTAGTGCTCTGAACTACTCAATGTCTTTTAGAGAAAATCAGACTTTGATCATAAATTCTTAATTTTAACAAAAATCTCGTAGTACTGAGAATTTATTATGTATCTTAACACACTGCAATTGATCATTCTCGGAACGTTATAAGAGAAACACGGGACCTTTCCAGAAAATCTGCTCGCGCATTAAAATTAATATGTGAACAATCTTCCAAATATAGATTTTGCCTCCGTAACACGGAAATTGGTAATTTCATTAGAAATAAAATATGGCTTAAATGATTGGGTAATACTTTTATCATGCAAAGTTTGGTTAATATCAGATCAACTCGTAATACGAGAATAAGAGATGAATAATGAAGTTTCAATGCAATGTCAGTAATTCAATCAACAGTAACGCTTGAAGACCACAGGAAAAACTTGTATATCAATTTTGTCGATTTTACAGTAGAGTATTCTAAAAGCTGATAGCTAACATTACATAAACCTGCACATGAATGAAAAATTTGTTTGAAATACACAGACTAAATCATCTTCTAGAAACAGTGCAATTTGCTGAGGCTCCAGAAATCGTAAAAGGCACCAAAAGAGCGTAGAATTTTACAATATTAAAATTCTTTAAGCAGGCGTTATAAGATGAGCACAATAAATGAAAGTTTACTGAGGATGAGCAGGAAAACGTCGAAAACAAGAACTGGCATTTGGGCATACGATACTCTTTAACAAGGAAAGCAAATAATTAGAGAGTTGAATAGCATGTTGCGAACCAGTAAATCGTTTATATATTTAATAGTGCTTCAGTTGATGAGTTGATGAGGACGTAGGAGTTGGAAAATAAAAATAATACAAATTGCAATGAAGTATTGAAATATTAAATGTTCAACATCGCATTTATGATGCTCATGGAAGGAAATTTATCCAATTTCAATAGCAAAGATTTATAGGAATCAGGTAAGAAAAATCTACAGACTATTGCAATATAATGAGGATCATTTGTGGTCTGTTACAGAGACAGCCACAACACGGAATTTCCTGCTGAGAAAATATTGATACTGGGGGAGAGTCGCGCATAAAGAAAGTTGGTGAGGAGGAAATGTGAAACAATTTTCAGGGAAGGAAAAGCAAACAATGAGAATGTGTCCAGAATCCAAATTGAATACCAGATTGAGGAGAAGTGAAAGAATACAGTGAGATGCTTTCATTTGGATAACGTAAATTACTGAAAGGAAGAAACCGGCGAAATCTGTGCATGTGGAGCTGACTAAGATCAAAAGATTTTAAAGCACTTGATGAATCTTGAAGGTCATAGATAGTATAATAACACGATGCCAATACATCTTAGTAGTGTCAGAAAGCACATAGGTCAAGTAGAGGCATCGATTATGCTGAGGGAGAGATTGTAGTTGTTCCCAAGTTAATTTATGATTAAGAGATTTTATGATTATGATTAACAAGATATTATATATTTATATACTCAGGGAACAAGCTTCCCTATTGTTTCAATTTTATTTCGTATGATCTCATATTCCTTTACGTCATATCTATCTCTATTGCCTTATAGTCTTTCTCTACTACTTTTCGTACTTTATCTACAACCTATGTGAAATTAATAGCTCTTTCACCTTCTGTAATTTTATATTTATCATTTTATAGAGTTTCTCATCACACATCTCAACTCAGTGAGAACATTAATTTTCATTATGTTCGATATGGGAGAACTGGATAATAGAGATTATCAGGGGGCAGTACTGTACACTTTATTATCTTCTGTAATAGATCTATCAGTAGACAATATTAACCTACATAGATAATAGTACTGTGACCAAGCGGGAACTTTTTTACTTTACTAAAGAATGGGGAAAGTGAAATAACGTGTACACATTCAATTTTCGATCCACCTTTCACTTCATAGTGAAGTCTAAGTTGATAAGTCCGTCGACCGTACAAAGTGACGCGTGCATTAATTGGTTCTTTCTTACACATAGGGTGAATTTTCATATATTCTGAAATGTGTACATTATCCTTCATTAGTGTTTCCCTTGTACAACACCAAATTTCATAGACAATAGCATCTAACGTCTTCAACTTAAATTTTTCTTACAATGTTTTCATACCTTGTGTTCAAAGCATTAAAGTCGTGGAGTGCCTTACCCAGTCCGTTCTAACAGACATATGGGGACCGTGATGGAGAAACCCTTCATATACTCATACCTGTTCCTCACCCGTATCATCATTCTTATAATATCCAATTATTTTCAGATTTCCTTGCGCTACCAACTTCTTTCCATTTCTAGCATGATTTATTTTAATGTTCTGTTTTCTCTACTTCCATAATAGATACCGTATGACCCCAACTATTTAGACGTCCCTTCAGCGATAAAACCTCTTGAGTATTATACCAATTAATATGGAAAGCATAACTATCTCAGATATATGTAATAATATACAGTATGTGTATATAATTATACTTGATATTAAAATTTAAAATATTAAAAACAAAAGAACTTAAACTATGCTGATATGCTCTTCCTGGTAGCATTTGGTGTAGTCCACTTAAACATTTATATGTGGATATATAAGCGATTAGAAGCAAACACGTGCGAATAAATTTATAACAATTTTGAAAACTCCAATAACAACTCTGAATTTTACTATACAACACAGGCCGCCAATCAAATAATGGGATGGTTCGAATAAAATTGCGAGTTTGACGCCTGTTGAAAAACGCACCTCAGCCAAACAACACAGGGATCGAATGAGATCACACGTCTAACGTCACAAATTTTGTATACATCCAGCAAACAGGCTGGTGTATCCAGGCAGTCAGAAGGCAGTCTGTGGTTGAACGGAGTCATATGACAGTGAACTAGGCAGAGCACATATTTCTGAGTGATTTTTGTTTATGAATTCAAGCTGAATATTCTGAACAGCACACCATAGAAAACATTAACAGTGCATTTAGCACTGAAATAGCGAATGGATGCATCATTCTCAGTTGCTTTGTCAAAATTCGTTTCGGTGACCCAACATCGCAAAATGAGCCACATGCGCACCGACTTGCATCATATCCGGTTAAGCTGATCAAGAGCAGTGAAAATTGGATCCTCGTAAAAGTGTTCCCTGACATTGCTATTATGTTAAGCATACACATCTCTGCAATCGACGGCTCCGTGCGATCGGTAAGGTGAAATAAAAATGGACTCAAATGTGTCACATGAGTTGACAAGGTCAACAAGAATTGCCGTCTTGTGGTGTGCAGTTCTCTGAGTGTAATGGATATGCGTATAAGTTTCCTGCATTGGATTGTCACTTCAGATAAAAACATGGATCTACTATGACAATCGAAACGGTCAACGACCAGGAAGGTATAACAAACGATCTCTCAACCCACGGAAAGTGTTGTTACTAGCATTATAGTCTATGGTGGGAATGATTCATCATAATTTTTCAGGCGAGATGAAAATATCACTGCTGATTGTTACAGTGCTAAACTCTATAAAATGCAGCGCAAACGTGTTCACAAATATCCAGCAATGGTCGACGGACACGGTGTCCCCATGTTGAATGACAGTGGCCGCCCACATGCT
The DNA here is from genome assembly GCA_022664845.1 of Lepisma saccharinum. NCBI lineage: Eukaryota > Metazoa > Arthropoda > Insecta > Zygentoma > Lepismatidae > Lepisma > Lepisma saccharinum. The sequence goes on along the minus strand of JAGDQP010013257.1, from coordinate 27,046 downwards.
ACGCAAAGTAGGGTGCTGTCTCTGCATGACTTGAAGTATCAAACTCTTCTTCACCCGCCATATTCACCCATTGTCTCTCCCACGTACTATCATCTCTTCCGGCATCTCAATCACTTCTTGACTGGGAAGACTTTCCTTATACTGTCAGTGCAACATCAAGTTGAGGGTTTCTTCGCATCGTAGATTCCAGACTTCTTTCCCTAGGGATCCAATCTTTGGCTATGCTATGGTAAAAGTGTGGCTGGTGAAAGTCACTACTTTCTTTAACCAGATAATGCAGTTTTTATTTTGTATCATACGCAGCAACCCACTATACTCTTAGAGGTGATTATATAAGTCTTTTGAAGCAAATACATGCAAATAAAACACAATCGTTGCAGTAACTAGTGAAAATAGGAGAGAGAGTTTAACATTTAAAACCAATAGCCATACCAATGTTCAAGTTAAACATTATTTGTAATTCTGTTTGTAATTAGAAAACATTGAATTTATAGGACGAACCGTAATAATTCAAAACACTACTAAATCAAATATTACAAATTGTTTAATACTGACTAAAACTAGTGTTACTCTTAAGCATAATTTTCAAAATCGACACTTTCTTCGTAATCTAGGCAAATAACTGGCTGTGTACCAAATGTACAAGTAAATAAATATTATCTAAAACGGCATAATAAATATCTCCGTGAGCGTAGTTATAAAATTTAGAGAGCACTAGTTAATAAAGTATTATCTGTAGTCACCGGGGTTGGCATAGCAGCACAAATAGTAAATTAATCTTAGCACATTAGTTAAGTTTTCAGTTTTATAAAACCTAATAACATTATTAACATTTTTATTATTTTGTCTAGTACAACTGCAAAAAAATGTCGGTCACTTGAAAGAATGATTCACTAGTATATTATGCTCGGTCACACTCACCTTATCATATAACTAGTTCTGTAAAATCTGCTATTAATGTAAAATACATTTATCTTTGGTTTTTGTTCTTCATTCATTCAAAACTTATTAAAATTTAATGTACACAAATAATACGTCATCCAATAACTATCATCTAGTTAGAGCAATGGACTGAATGTTGCCGTAAGATGTTTCATGAAGATTTCCCGCTTGTGCTCACGCAACCTCCCTGGATAAAAAATACTATTTCCATTTGTATGCTCCCAATTCCCTTCTCGTGCTTGTGTGTGTGTGTGTGATGGTGTATGTTTGCGCGTGTGTGTATGAAGGTTATGGAGAATATATATGAAATTAAGGAAGGTTAGTAATTTCCGCCATTTCCGCTCGTAGAAAAATTATTCGAACGAAATATTAAAACAAGTTTTCAACAAAGCATTCACAATACATAAGCTGGTCAATGTTAAGTTTTCATCTACAAGAAATTTTCTGAGAAGAAGAAATTTATTAGCTAGCTTGTCTACACTTGTAATTGTAAGGAGCACTTTAAGGCCTGTTTAGCATTCGATGTTTGTTGAATCGAAATAAAACTTTACCTTGAATTTTATTTTAAACTACTGAAGTGTTGAGGCGGTGTGTCAAATGACTTCCTTACTACAATTTACCTTTATGTAATTATTATTTTAAATGTAGAAACATATCTTTTATGGTTTACTTCAAATGATTGCCAAATAATTCTTACTGGGAGATGGTACTTTGAAGTCATAATCAATACGTTTCTAGTTTACAATGACATGAACTATCATGGATTATTATGACAAGCTTACTTTCATTTTAAACCTGAAAGTTATATCACATATACCTAGACGGTAGGTTATTTTCTAATATATTTCACGTTATATACAGTATGACTTTTAAAATGAAATCAAACGTATTTAGTCTGATATAGATGCAACCCATGTTAAAGATTTCTCTTTTAAGTACATTTGTAACATAACGTAGATAATTTTATTCCTTACTTTCATACCCTCATAGTCAACAGCATCTTGTATAGAAATTGTGGGAAATTGTAAAAACATGGAGCAAAACTGTGACAAACTGTTCGTTAAATTGTTCACGAAGGAACTCTGTTGCAGTTTCAATGCTTTGAGCCCGGCAGACATGTTTAGGTAAGTGAAGCTATTTTATTTCATTATATCAGAGAAGCACTAACTTTTAACCGGTCGTGTTTTGCTATTTTAAGAATACGACACTGGTAACAATGAACAAGCATTTTCATTTAATTAGAAAATAAAAAGACAATATAGTTCATTAATTGATTAAGATATCATTAAAGAGACTAAACATTTTAGAATTCAAAAATGAACATTAATACTCTTTATAAATTTTCGATTTAAATTTTCGAAAATGCGTGTTTTTCAGTTCGTTTATTTGTTAATTATTGGCAATACAATACAAATTGTATTTAAAAAGTAAACTAAGCAGCGTGTAAATACAACGTCAAGCAGATTACACGTCTAAAGTGGGATGTGTCTATTTGCAACCTGTTCAGTTCAGGATATAGTTTACTTATACCTGGTTTAGAACAATAATTTAATTCAGAATCCTGTACGTTCCTACCGATTACTTTGTTCATCAATCTATAAGCTGAAAGCTAATTAACCCAGATTAAATTTTTCTTCCTCATCATTTGTATATTTTCAGATCTTTCCTTATCTGTTTCATGTTAACCATTTTCGTGATTATGCATCATTTACGTAATTTCGTTTCTGTTTAAACAATACTGGAACACATTCATATTTTGCGATGTTTACAAAATTGTATTCAAAGACTAGCAGATTTTTAATGTAATGTTACAGAAATTGGTTAAGTTTTAAGATGAAATCATAAGGTTATTCTCATGAATAAGTTCCTGTATTTCGGTTGTATTTGGTTCAATCATCTCTTCGTCTTTCTCGAAAGTGTTTACGATAATTGAACATCGTTGTAATGCGAACGGTAAACATTTTCAAATTTTCAATTTTAAATAAAAATATTGGCCTGTAAATATCTGAAAATCTTATCTGGCGTCAATTTAGTCCTTCCTTCTTAATGCTCGAATATGTGTATAATAGTCAGTATTGTTCCCATAGAAACATCAAATACCTAAAACCTTAAAAGGATTTATCGCTATCATAACGTCAAATTTGGCTGGGATTGGATTAATCAATCCGCGTAATGTCGAGATATGTGTTTAATATTTGAGTAAAGTAACTAGTTCAAAATCTTTTTCACTTTAAACGTTGTATACCTTAAGTATATTGTCGTACATAAATGTCAAAGCTTGCTAGAAGCATTTTAATCATTTCTGTTCGATGATCGAACACATTTTTAATAAACTCAGCATGTAGAGCATTGAATTAGCAATGGAGGGCTTTGAGAATAATCACAGTGACCGCCCATACCGTCCTAGGTTTTCAATGGGTTTGCCATATTCGTATCAGACAAATACTGAAATGAAACCTACCAAATAGGTTCTGGCCGATTTCCTTCGAACATTTCGTGTCCCATAGCCTATCCCGGCCTGATCCTGAGATGCTTCCAACCTGTAAAATAAATTCATATTTAAAATCGTTTAATAATTCAATTTGGTTGAAATATAAATATTACAGATATTAACATACAAATGTGTTGTAACTCTTAAGGATGAGTGTTAAATAATTATATGAATTTTAAAGTGAATTGGTCAAACATTGTCAAATCAGACGTTACTGTAGGTTTTGCTAAATAAACATTTAAAACGGACCATTCCGTAATATACGGTGTAAATTTGGAGAAGTTAGCGTCTAAAATAGTATAAAGAATATGAATTTAATATAAAGTATTAAGGACAGAAATAAGAAAATGCCTTAATATATTATACAAAATATGAATTTAATATGAAGTATTAAGGAAAGGAATAAGAAAATAAATTCATTTTTCTAAAGACTTGTTGAACTTAATTCAAATCGAATTCCAATTGAGATTTAACATTTATCAAGGGTCAATTATTATATTTTTTTGAAAGTTATAAAATAATGCTATAGTATTTGATATACATGAAAAGCAGTTAACATACATTATATTTTTGATATAATACAAAATGTAATTTAGAAATAACCCAAGGAAAGGAATAAGAAAATAAATACATTTTTAAAGACTTGTTGAACTTAATTTGAATAAATTCTAATTGAGATTTGAAATTTAGAAAGGGGCAAATATTATATCTTTTGAAAGTTATGATGAAAGAAAAGCAGGAGTATTTGATATATAAATGAAAAGTAATTAACATAATTATAATTTTGATGTAATACAAAATGTAATGTAAAAATAATGCAATGTGCATTTTAAGTGAACTTAAAAAGATAATTAAGAAATTATCTACCGTTATACAAATGAAAAATAACAACAATGATTTGTTTGGTGATAAATGCTCATTATTTCTCTATAAATTAATTCTAAAACTACGATTCTGATGTGATAATTTAAAGCATTTAAACCATGCTATAAATTAACTATATGAATTTACGACTGCGTGTTCTTATTCAGATGCCAGACAACGAATCAATCTCCTCTGAGCCCCAGATATAAACCACTGAAGTTCTGAAGAGACGGCCTTCGCTGCCAAAAACACGCTTATATAAGGAGTGACGCCGGATATAAACAAGAGACTTTAATAAATGATGGAAGACCTATGGGTTATGGTGTTAACATTACTTCTGCCCGCGAAGGAGATCACGCTTGCGGCAACGTTTTACGAAAATATCAAAGAAAGTACGGTAACTACTCTCGGAACAATAATCTATTTTGCTTCAATACAGAGAAAAGATACTGGAAGAGACTATGATTAGTACATCCTATCGATATTACTATCACTACCACATGCACTTAACTTAATAAGCATCCTAAGTTTCTGAAGAAACAAAATAGTATAGACTAATAGGAATTGTTTTATTATCAACTTTCTCAAATTAACACAAATATTTATATATCTTGTGTGCAATGAATATTTGCTGTGCCTGATCAATGTATTTAACGATACGGCAATGATTCTCTATATCTTCCAACATAAGTAATGAACATTCTGAATTTTGCTAAGGATTTCACATATGAGGATCGGATACAGTATCTTGACCTTAACTACGTATTTCACAATGCACATACTATAATATCCCATGCGTACATTCAAAGCACCTCCTTTTTTTTAAAAAAGCACTGCTTGGCTACTATAATTCTCTGAATACGTAACTACAAAATATATTCTCAGTACCTGATAAAATGTACTTCCTCTAGTTCAATAACCATGACCCTCAACTACAATAACTGAGATAATTATGCTTTGTTAACCTCAAATTATATTACTTTCCTGTTCTATGCTACGGTACGTAATTCTGCATGGAGAAGACCTTATCCTATCTACGCCTAATATCAGTATATTACGTTACTACTAAGCGTACCTAACTGATCAAAATGTGTATAACGTCGAGCTCTAATCTGCAGCGTCTATGCACTCTATTTGTGACTCGCACAATAATGTTAACACTAAATGTGCAATTCTTTTCTTCACTAAATGTTAACCATCACACACGTTTGAACAAACATTTCTTTGTAAACGTTTTGTCAAGATAAGCTATTACTAAAAGATTTGGCACAGTTATTTTGCTTAAACATCAAATAGCAACAAAATTAATATGAAAATACAAGCCATACAAACTTAATCGATACAGGATACTTACAGGGGCTTTTCGGTGATCCTGTAAATATTTATTATCTCAGACGTGCAATAAAACGCTACAGACACGATCACATGCAAAAGATCTGTCTATCCATCTGAGTCGGCACTTTCTCAAATGTAGTGCCACTTTTCTTTAGTACTCCGCTTGCTAAATAATTGGCTTTTCTTTCCAATACCCTCAGACGGAACAATTGCAATATATAGAACAAATCGCACGCAGGCGACTTGTCTCTCATCTAGAGGGAGTGCATATTCTCATGTGTAGGCGCTTAATTAATTTTATACTATCATTCACTACACAAAATGAGTACACTTTACCTACAAGGACTCACTAATAGGTTTGAGTTACAAAGTAAGTTATGCCCTTGTACAGGAATCACTGAGCACCACTATGCTGCTATTTGGTCGATACTAGGTTTTATCACTGCATTTTGTTTGAACAAAGGAACGGGAATTATTTACGAATACAGGGTAACACTACCAAAGACCTGCTTTCTTTCTCATAATCACTGCTTTTTACTGCATTGCACTATAAACAATTTTTATACAAACTGCGTTGCTTGTTGCCTGAATTATTTTAAGACAGGACACTTGTGTTCCCACAACTTGGTGATTTTAAAGTAAAGGTCTGTGCACAATATTCATGTGGAATGTACATGATACGATTTTTTTGAAGTTCAAAAATGGAAAAATTCCGTGATGTAGTAGATATTGATAATACTAATCAGGTGGTCCGTAAAAATATAACCTAGAAGAAATGGAAAGACGGTTAATCATATGTTGTAAAAGGAAGAGGTTAAAATGAATATATTATCAGAACAAAAACAGTCCATCAACAAGAGAAAAGAACGTGTGATTGATGAAAACAGACTGAAATCCGATCAAGAGATGATGAAAGAACAATACAGGAAATATTCCTTGTATTATTAATGAATATGAATTAGCCCAATCAGCACAGGAGTAACGGGCCGATATTGGGACAAAACTGAGTCAATAACGCAGATATCGATTATAGTTAGCTATTCTGACTAAAGATCCGTTAGCATTGGAGTAGTACGATAATTCGACATTCAAAGCTATTACTGGAACACGTGAAAAGTGTTTTATTTCGTCCAGCAAATGTTAAAAAATCTCCGAAGTTCAAATTGTAATTGTAGAGTAATATTTTTGGTCAAAAGTTATCATTGCAAAATAACTATCAACAATAGCCCACATCGTTCCGTGGAAATTTACGTGTGTTCGAGACTCTCATGGAGAAATAACACATGTTATATATTACGTAATATACATAAAACTTTTACACGCTACCAGCTTGAAGTCTTACATTATGAAAATACAGTGTATGTCATCACATTATAAGTTGATAAAATATATACCTGACATATTATTTCGGGATGGCTTCCTAGTAAATGACTAGGACAATGTACACAAATCACAAGGCTGTAGGTTTCAATCCAGTCCAAGACAAGTGCAAAAATTATCAACTATAAATGAAAAGAAGAAAAGAAGGCGCATAATATAAAAAATACAGAATTAAATCAAGATAACGTTTGTTTTTCTGAAAGTACTAATATAAACTATAGTTAATTTCTTTTATCAAAACAGTAAACTTCTCTTAGCGAAAGCTGGTGCTTTTTTATAGGGAAGAATATCGATTTGGTCGATATCAACATCAGTGATAAGAGGCGAAAACGTTTGCCATTCGACACTAACAGTTGCATTCAGAAACCTTTTCTTTCAAGTGACTAGCGCTGGAATAAACGGACAATTAACAATATTTTACCTTGGTAGTCACTTGGTACAGAAACATGGACTGATTCATCAATTCCGAACAAGAATGCTAAATTAAATGGTTTCAAAATGGTCAGATTTCTTTAAGAGATGAGGGGAAGTCATTCTATATAATAAGGATAATTTAATTAGCAACGTAATATCGTAATCACTATCGATATTGAAGTATTGTGCTTAAATGTGCGTAAACGTGCGTAAACGTAATATTACAAAGCCTGTAATTATTGGTAGTTAATAACCAACTAACTCTATGGCTTATGAAACTCGCAAGTTCATCTCCGTATTAACAAACGTTCGCTATTAGATTCTATCCTGGTCAGTATCATACTTAAGAGCAGTACATCGCTGACGGTTATGCTCGTCCCCAAACTATTTTAAAACCTTGGGCTCGAACTCAGGGGTCCGTCATTTCGAGGAGTCCGTCAGTCATGCCGGCTAGTGCTGTGATATCCATTGAGTGAAGAACATAATCAATACTTAACCCGTTCCTTTCTCCTTGGGATGAATTACCTCTCCTATTAAGATGCTGCAGAGGCATTAAAGTTCCCGTGAACCTGTCCTTATTCTTCGTAGACTCCTGTGGTACACGCGTGGTGCTATTGAGTTAAATCCATTTATGACCTTAAGGCATCTATGGCTCAGGGCTGACTACGGTAGGGGACGGATGCGGGAAGTATTCGACCTGATCCTAGGTTTAAGATACGATCTCGGCATTTGCCTGGTGTGACAGAAAACCCCTGGAAAGCCTCAGCCGGTCGGGTGCTAGGTCGGACCAATGACCTCCCGAAAGCGAAGTTGATACTCTATGGACTGAGCTACGGTTGCTCGGTGAGTGCTATTGCATGTTTTCATTAACTTTCCATCCAAGATTCATGATTTCTTTTGCTGGTTTGGAAACGTGTAAAATTGAAAAATAATATATATATATATATATATATATATATTATATCATAGACTTGTCATACGTTCCTAAGTGAGTTTATTTTATTTAATCAGAGTTACGTACTACTGGAACATGCACTGGATTGGGCTGCGATAATGTGGATAAGCTTTAATCAGAATAGCCGGCAGGATTATTCAAAATTAGATCATGCTTCAGAATAGTAAAAGAAGGCGAAAAAATCGTGAATTATTATTGTTATTTTTGGGCATTATTCCAGAGAAATGATTTAAAAAGAACCTTTGATAACAGATATTTTATCATAGACTTTCCAACTTAAAGGACTCCTTAATTTAAATCTAAAAAAACACAGTCTTTCTATTGAATCAATTGACCTCGAGAGAAGAAAAAATAGTTGCAAGAAACTATTTCTGAAGTGGGAATTGGAAGCACTATCAATATTGACAAGGGTGCGGGAATTTTAGACGCGGGAAACTGTGTGTGTATGCTATCTAGTCCACTTCGGTTGCCGAACATTTGCTACGATATAGAGCTTAATGGAGGCAACGGTCTTCCCTGTACCCTCTTGCACTTCTCCACTCGCTGAGAAGCCTAAAATCCCACTTTACACTCTCATCGTTCTCGGTTGTCAACCTGAAGGAAACAGAAAGCAAACGAGCTGCTACTTGTGACCAGTCAGAACTGCGGGGGCGCGTTCTCTCTCTCTCTATCTCTGTTATGTGAGCGTTCACTGTGTTAAAGAATGATAAGAATAAGAAGCAAGATGGTTTGTAACACACTTCAAGAATAGAAATACTAGAGGGTAGTTTGCTCAACCTAGCAAACTTAATTAAGAGAGCCGCCGCTGGCTACTACCCACTTTAACACTTGTTTAATACTACAATTTTTTCTACGCATAGATAGTTATCACTCATCTTCGACTATTATAGCATAAACATTTAAATGAATGATAATTTGAGAAGCGACCTATTCTTTTCCTCTTTCTGTAGGTCTATTCAACAACGTGTTTCTTTTGCTATAATTACATATTTTTCATTGCTTTGTCTTCTTCTGGCAAACGAAGAATTCAGTAGCTTGTGTCGACTTATGTACGTCCCGACGACATTGTGGCTCTTCAGATCAGGATCGTCATAGTTACTGGCATAAAAATAACTATCGTATCATATTCTCACATTCGTTGTACCTGTCGCACTCTTAATGTCTAGTGACGCACTCCTGTAGATCATTATAAAGCTGTTTTACAAACTTAATCTCTTTCGCTGGCTTGGATTCGCCCAGAAACTCCAGCATATTCGCCGTATCACTAACACCTTCTGTCATACTCTTACAATTGTAAAAAGTATAGCGTCGCATTGCCTCATGAGAACGAGAAAGTTCACCAAATTGACTTTTATTTATAAACAAATTTGGGCTCGTTGGGATTTCCCATGCGCACAGGCACTTGATACAAGCACAACAACATTAAGAGACTTCCTATTAAAATATTGTATTAGTGAGATACTTGACTATTTCACCTCTGAATAATAGATAATTTGGTTCTATCTTCCACAATTTTACACACAATCGTCTTTAGAATCCCTTAGATTTAGTTCGCAAATATTTTCAAGTAGCGAAGCACCCGTGGCTTTTAATTAATTCAAATACTCTTAATTTGACAACCATATACGAGCGTACAAAAGTTAACAGCCATTATAAGTGAGTATGCTTATTGCACACTTTTCGTAAATATTTACAAATAAAAGTACTTTTAATGTAGTAATGCATAAGGGGGTTTGAAGCACACCCCTCACCTTCCTGCGCCTAACAGTATTCCTCTATAGACAGTACACTATAAATCACCCATAGCATACATAGATACCGACAAGCACATACATATGAGGATCACAATAATAAATGTTTTTTAACAATTTGATAGGTTTAATACTAAGATAATCAAAACACCAATTGTATATACTTTTTGAGCCACCCTGCATATAAATATTATAACTCTTACTTATGAATAGGTGAACACTTCCCCAACCACGCAGCATTCTATAGATAACCAGACATATATTTCTACTCCCATTTGAAAGAAATCTTAGAGTAGTATTTATCTCAAATTGAAGCTTACTTTATCCATTTTTTTCTGTTTCTCTTGCTCTAAGTTGCTCGTATTATGAAGCAAGAACATAAGCAATATAAACAGAAAAAAATATATAAATATATAT
>JAGDQP010013256.1:0-35281 GCA_022664845.1 Lepisma saccharinum | reverse complement strand
ATATATATCCCAACCCGTCTGGTCAGCGTGGGAGCAGTAGACCAACTCCTCCCTTCGGGGAGAGGCCTCATCCAGTAGTGGATTGAATATGGCTGTGATTTATTATTATATATATATATATATGAAAGTAACAATATAATATAATTGTATTGTTACCGGACTTACGTCGCTGTGCAAAATTTCATCATTGTATGCCGTTGGAAAATAAGTTAATTTAACGTTGCCAGATTTGAGGACACCATGAACCGTTGTGAACTAAAGAAAATAATGTAAAAATAGAACCAATATTCTAACTACAGAACACAATGCTGAACGGACCATCTTCATACATGTTTTATTTTAATAAAATTCTAGTCATTTTTATTTGGGTCTAATATTGATAGAGCTAGAAATAGAGAATGACGTCTCAAATCGAAATCTTTTGATCCTTGGTTCAACTTCTGTATACATCTACGTATATATCAGGTATAATCAATAAATAACGAGTCAGAGCATACCTCACGAGCACTATGGTATTGAGAAAATGTGAGACGGGTCTGAAATGTAGGTACTGGTGTGAGGAAGACGTTTAGCGAATGTTCTGTGTCCATTTTGTTCAGTTTGAAAGCGAACCAGAACAGGCCTGTCGCATGACCATGTCTCTGCAATCGCTGCAGCGTTACAATGACGCTGGGGATAACTCTCTCTCAGCAGATGTTACCAGTGCCGAAAGTTGGTGGCCCCACTTTTAACCCGAGACCAAAGGCAAAGTCCTCACTCACTCCTCAGTGGAAGCACACAACTGTTTCAAACGGACGATGAAGTCAAGATGTGCGTGCGCAATTTGTTCAAACAGTAGCCGAAGGATTTCTACGAGCACGGCATTCTTCGGCTAGTATCACTCTGGCATAAATGTCTAAAGAACTGCGGACGATACTTTTAAGATTAGTGAAATAATTACTGTGAAATATTCTCTGCCTCGTTATTTATTGACTGCTCCTAATAATATTGTTAGCGCACAAGTATACTAGTTCAGCAACATAATATATTAACTTATATAGCAATGTCACTGGAACTGTTTTATTGATTGGTTATTCCAACGTTTCGAGTTCCGAAAATTACACTTTATGTTGACATGTATTATATGCATTCTTTTATAAAAAATTATATTAACAAAATAAAAATTTAGACTTCAAACTGAGGTCAAACTTTATATATTAGAGTAGCTAACCCAGGATTCTCAAATTCTTCTTATAACGCTTTAATTTTTTTTTCACTTTTATACTGTAATTTCACAGAACAAGATATACACGTGTTTGTTTATTTTTGTTTGCAAAGTGAAATCAATTTGACACTGCCATTAGAAAGCTGTCGCAAATCATTAACATCAATTGAATTAAATGCATTTTAACATTTTATAAAAGTTTATCACTGAGAAAAATATACATACCTTGATGCATTATTAAGTCACTGACACAAATTAGCTGCCTAAAATCGAATACTAGATCAATTCCGGTATGGGAATGAACACATTAACCGCTTTATTGATAAGTTGTTTTGGCAAGTTTTCTCAGCACAAGAAGGCTAAAATGATAACTATTTTTATCATGAGCTATGTAACAAGAAAAAGTGTGCTCTATAACAAGAAACAAGAAGTGAGTACGGCATAATAATCAGTATTTAATTGATGGAAATTTAGTAGGTTACATCGTTAAGAACATTGATACACATACACACGCGCACACAGTGTGATTTCTTTCTTATCTTCTTTTCGGAAAATGTTAAGTAGAGTCCTCATTTACAGGAACCAGTGTTTCAAGTTTGTGCAAAATGACGCAAGTATGAAACATACTTCACACTTCTGCAGGACACTTAGTAGACGGTTTTTCTACTGCACGTGACCTGTGAAACCACAGTATATGCACAAAGAAATTTGAACCTACCGCGCTACCTGTGTGATTTGAGGTATTAAGATAGCGTTTCGAAGGTTCTAGGTTTGAATCCCGCTGAGGCATAGATATTTGTGGATTTTAGAAACTTAATAGCTAATCGTGACGCGTCGAAGTCATTAGTTAAATAAAATAGTCCCCAAATACAAAGTTTACAGAGAGATTTGATTGTAATTTGAATTTTCAGGCTAGCAATAGATGGATACGAATTTCAAAATATGTTTTGAATTGATGATTCTTTATCACTGATCATAATAAATCTTTAATAAAACTTTTCTAACACTAAGCTAGTGATTAATTATCCACATTTTCTTAGACGAAACGGCGTATGTCGTTTGGTTTAATATTTAAAATGATAGGAAGTTACCCATTTAAGAGAATTTTGACGACATGTTGGGAAAACAAAAATTCCTACGGAAGCTCTAGATTGACGTATTAAAAATGTTAATACTTTGAGAAAATTAGTTGCTTTTTTAGTATGTTGGAATATTCTCTGACAAAAAATAAGATGTCTGTACTTGATTTCTTTTTCTTCCTCTCCTTCTACTACTACTAATAATAATAATATCTATGATTTTTGCGAATTTACTGCATCATATCAGCGGCACTAAAAGAAATGATGAATGAGTAAGGAACCAGATAACTAATTTTTCCCTTCGCATTTCAACGGTATTGGAATTCTTATCAAATCAGGTTAGTTTAAAGTCAAATTCTTGTTGCAAACTCTGAGTAAGTAATGTGTCAAATAAAGGTAAGTATGGTAGCCGATGTATAAAATTAAAGTGGAGTAAAGCTTAGTGTATTATAGAATTGAGTAAATATTTAGAGAATTGATGTCAATTGTTTTCTTGTTTAATAATCATTGTAAGAAGTTTTTCTTATGTCTTCTGTCAACATTACACGTTCAACTTAGTATGATAAAAGAATCCACGATTTGAGACTAAATTAAGGTTTATAATTAACAATAATCAAGGAAATTATTCCCAGAGAAGATAGATAGATGTCTTTCTCTGTTTTCTGAAATAAAACTTATAATTTGTAAAAATGCACATTGGCCTAATTGGTTTATTAAGAATATAACGCGTGGTCTCAGACGTGGCCAAGTTTCACTGGCAAATTGTTCTCACCACTTTAAAATACGGGTTCTTCATTCTTACTTGTTTCAATAATTTATTATCTATTTCTCAGTGCCAAAAGTTTGTACCCAGTCGTATTTTTTCTTTCTAAATAACTTTGGAATGGATACACCAATCAGAGTACAGTTTTCTGTAGATTACAGAAAATCACATTCTCTTTAAGTTACAGCAAGTCGAACTCATAAATTGGTGTATCTATTCCAAAGTTGTCCGTAGAAGAAATTTTACGACTGGATACATGTTTTCGGCGCTGCATGTACATGTTAAATAATATAAACTAATGAACTATTACAATTATATTCAAAAATATAGTAGACAATTGTGTACTTATCTTCTTCAGGTCATAATATTTCAATGGGGACGTAAATGGTAGTAAGTCAGCACTTACCTATAATTAGAGAAAAAATCAGACACCCTTTAATAAGGATACCAACTATTAGAAGGGCAAATTCATGACTGGTCAACAAAACAAACAATTCAAACAGTATTTTCTTTTAAAGTTTATGAAAATAAATCTAATATTGCAATTGTGCAAAATTTAACTTAAGAATATTGACATTTTATATCTTGAAAGGAAAAATATAAAAATTGTTTAGTAATAATATTTATTACAAAATATATTTTTTCAAATACAATAAAAATCACGTGATTATGTTATATCTATACATATCTACTATGTGCAATGTTTGTACCGCTAATCTAATCATTTACTGATCCTAATAATAACTTTATCGCAATCTTTGTTTCAGATTCGCTTTTCCTTACCAACGCGAAGGAATACAAGATCTTACCACTAGAAATTGTGGCAAACTCCGACACTGGTGTCTTTAGATTAACCTTTAGCTAGTACGAAGAAAGAAGGACTGGTTACCAAAACATGTAACAATAAAGCCCAAACGAAACTTTATTTTATCTGATCAGAAACGTGTTATGGAACTAATTACGTTGGCAGCACTGAAAAGAAAAGTATAACATTCCTGAGCGGGAATCGAACCGAGGTCTCAGAAGTTGGATCTTCACATGTTAACGGCACCACACTATTTCCTTGTAGGCCTATATAGAAACCAAGCTAGAAGTTTTAATTACTGGAATATTATTACTTGTAATTTACAGAATTTAGAACATCAGGTAATCATTCTAGACTATTTTGTTTTAATTAGAAATTTACCAATTACTGATCACTTCATGTGTTTCCGGCAAACGAAAGAGTAACATAGAAAAAAATTATTGAACATAAAAACGAAACTGACTTGTTTTCATGGAACGAGAACAAGATTCATAGCGAACATAGCCGGTTCTGAATTTTAGAATGCATTATTATACATTTTCGTGCGTCGCAAGTAAGTGTCAGTTTTGTCGACCAATTAAAACAATTCAGTATTTCAAATAGTTCCCATTACTATTGGGCGTAACAACACAAAGTTAGCATTTAGGTACTTCAACAGGTTATACTATGTGCGCTACAAGCACCGCAGTTATTAGTGAGGCAAACCGCTTTTGAAAATCAATATTCGTGTTATTTCGATATTGTTTGACATATACACCAAACTTAGCATTTAGTTACTGTAACAGGTCATACAGCTGTCATATTTGTGCGCCGCACATGTCAGTATCACCAACCAATTTTTAAAACGGTCCAACGGTTAGTGTTAACAACCCGTATGACCGC
Organism: Lepisma saccharinum; assembly: GCA_022664845.1. Lineage (NCBI taxonomy): Eukaryota > Metazoa > Arthropoda > Insecta > Zygentoma > Lepismatidae > Lepisma > Lepisma saccharinum. The sequence continues at coordinate 30,548 of JAGDQP010013256.1, read as the reverse complement.
ACCCCGCACCAATGGTTATATCAGCTAGTTTCTATTAAACGTACAGTAGGCCTTATTGTACAGTACAGTAATATTGTATTTTATATAGCTATGATGTTAGGAATTTTAAGTTCTAACAGTTTCCCTATGTCAGCACAATTCCGCTTAACTTCGGTGAACAATCGTTATGGTCTGGTAGGTAAGTCATCGAGTTACCAACTGGCAGATCCGTGTTCGAATGTACCAATGTAATATAAAAAAAAATCACTAGTACCAATCAAATTCTTTTAAACAAACTTTCGTTTATAACAAATTTTGACATCTTTTTTGTCAACCACAAACAAACATTTTTCTCTGTGCGGGACTAAACCCTATTCGATCTTTTGTTCTATACATATGAATTGAGGACTTAGCAAGTAAGGAAAAAAAAAGGATTTAGAATAATTGGTGACAGACTCAGCCAAGTGTTATAATGTTACGATCACAGATTTTGGATATTAACTGGGAATTCGACGTGGTTCGAGTTTCGCCAGTTAAATTTCCCGCGTTGGCGCGCCATTATTTTCTGGATGCGCCGTTTATGTTTTGAAGGTGCTGTACTCCAGAATAAGATGTTTGGTCATGCTTATACTGCCGTCTGCGCACAGTAGAGTTAACGTGGTACGTATGATCCTTTTTTCACCGCTGGATATCAATGCATTAGTTGGAATTCTTCAACATTTTGGCGTTTTTTTCTGGCTTTTTTTATTTATTGACATTAAAATCTTTTAAAAGGAATGTTAATTAAATGTAAAAATTAATTAAGTAGAGAAAAACTAATAAAAATGGAAATTGAAAACTAATCTTTATAACTTCCCAAAGAACCAAATTTACTTTTCATTTAGTGTTTAATTTTCTTTCTTTAAAGCACTATACAGGTACCGGTAGTTCTTTTCTGTTAAATATATACAGCATATATATACGAGGCTTATTTTTAAAATAGAGGCCGTTTTTGCACTCACGTTGGCAACACTGCGTACTTAGCGTTTTGCGCATGTGCGTTGTTACCGACATGCCTTGCGCATAAACAGACGCCATTTGTACGTTGTGAAACGCTTGGTGTGCTTGTGGTGGACAATTTAAGTGGTGCAGGACGATCCGTGATTAAGCATGGCGAGAATGTCATGTGTGAAGGCAAGGTGCGCAAGTGGGTAGGTCGGTTTAAGGCCTGTCGCACGAATGTTCATGACGAACCACGATCAGGGCGCTCCTCAATCGTAACGGATGCATTGGTGCATGATGTGAAGAACGTGATATGACCCAAGCGCCGTTTGACAGTGTCAATGATGTCCGATTTGTTTCCAACAACGTTACGTTCTGTACTGTAGATGATTTCAGAGCTGTGTGCTCGGTGGGTGCACAAAATGTGCACAGAGGAACACAAGATTATGGGAATGGTAAGTGCATTGTCTTTATTGATACGGTACCAAAGTGAAAGTGACGAACTGTTGAGCCCTATGATCCCTGGGGACGAGTCATTGGTGTCCCTCTACACCCCCGACACAAAACAACAATCCAAGGAATGGTGCCACACATCATATCCACAAAGGTGAAGTTTAAGCAGGCAACCTCCACCAAGAACATGCTCACCGTCTTCTGGAACAGTTTTGGTATGCTCCTGATTGAGTTTCTTCCGACTGAACAAACAGTTAATGCAGTCGTTTATTACAACACGCTCAAGAAACTTCGCCGAGTAATACAGAATAAACGACAATGAATGCTGTCTTCCAGTATCATGTAGCTTCACGACGATGCATGGCCACGCACTGCAGCTGCCATTGACTAATTTGGTTGGGAGTAGATGGACCACCCTCCGTACAGTCCGGATCTAGTCCCTAGCGATTATCACCTATTTCTCCACTTGAAGACTTTCCTTACTGGGAAGCGATTCAACAGCGCCGATGAAACCAAACAGACAGTGACGGAAGTCACAATTTTCAACCTTTAAGATATGACACATCCAGACCCCTGATTGCCCTGGGTAGGGAAGCAGAGTATTCTTAATTTTGACTTATTCATTATCTGAGGTTTGTTTTATTGTCGAATTATTTGCATGCTTTAGAGAAATTAATTTCTGATACAGTTATCTTCTAAGTTCAGAGAGAGTAAGTTTTAAAAATCTACCCTCATGCACTTCTAAGTAATCGGATATTAAAAAAAAAAAACAAAAAAAAAACGGCTCCACTTCTGGCAGCCCTTTGCTATATTAATATAAAACCGAACAAATAAAAAATAATCTAGCTGTGGATGCACATACTTTTGTAGTGGATCTATCAAGCCGACGAAAGAATTGTTTATCGTTTTTTAACATTTTTATTCAGTATCCGCAGTAGCTGCTATACCAATCTTACTTTAACGCGTTTGAATGTAAGCCACTTTACTGTTATTTTCAATCATTTTTTGAATAGTATTCTAGTTTACAAAAAAAAATATCAATGAAAATAATTCTGTAGTACAGTAATTGTAATGTACAGTATTCAAACTGTTGTAATTGTAATCTATACAGATTTTCATAAACTATTTCTCTTCTTACTATTTTAGTAATAAGTTTTGATTTACCCAAATAATTGGAACATTGTAATATTATCCGAACATACTGGATACACAGGTGTAGTTATTGGTTAAACTACTATACACTATGATGCAACATTTGTTCGTGAGATTACCGAAAGGTGACTCCAACAATGACAGAAGCTAAGATTCTTCTTAAATTAATTAAAACATGTAATGATTCTGTAACGAAACGTCAAGGCCTTTGTCTATGGATCACCACTACGAAGGGACCATCAGTTTCAGAATCTTGTTATTCTAATACAAAGTTACTATAAGTTTCTTTGAGTATATGCTATGCGAAAATAATACGTTATCTTCTATCAGTGGCGGCTCGTGTTCTAAAAAGGCAGATGAACTGCTATCAAAATAATCAAACGTAAACACACGTCAGCCATTCCTGTTTATAATCGTTATTCAATATTTGCACATTTATTGTTGGCTGAGTTACCCATAATACCACACTGTCAATTTCTTTTAGTATTGAGGATATCCTTTTATTTGCCCTAAATATTTCCATTTCTCGTTTGCATCCTCACATCAGATTTTACTTAGTTTCAATTCATTACTTTCCTTAAATTATTACTATTATTATTGCGTCTGTAATAAACTGTATTTAGTAAATACATAACATATGAAATCAAAAGCCTCATCATCTTCACTTGAAAACTTGCCACTGCCTTCTGGCATGGGCAAAGGCAGCTGACGACAAAACCGAAATATAGCCTACAGCATTGTAACGCTAGAAGAAGTACAATTTTAAAATTTCCCTTTCGAAAAGTCAATGAACATATTGATTACCAAACAAAGAAGGCTGTAAATAAACTCTTCTTGTATGCAAAGACTTGTTAAATAGGAACTCATAAAGGAAACTTTGAAAGCTTCGTGTCATGGTCAAATGAGAAATAATTGCTCTAATTTTGTTGTTTCATTAAGAAGATAAGATTTGATGAATGTAAAAATACAAAAAGAAGAAACATAGAGAATAATAATGAAACAAAAAAAAGCAGTGCATTTTCTCTTTTTTTTCCACTCACTTTTGTATCTTATGTGAAACACACATATATTGTTGTTGTTCGAGGTCCATTATGTTTTGCGGATACACTTTCACAAAAACACCGCTCAGATGATTCTCCCACTAATTACATTCTTCCTGGTTTTGCACCTGTGAGCAATTTGAAATACAAGAACTTCCATTCATCCAATGCAAGACTATTATTTTTTTTTTTTACAGGAAGTGCAACACAATATTTTATATATAATCACGTACAATAATAAGATATTTTCCACTGTCGTTTCAAAATGTCTGCTTCAGGTGAAATCCTAGGCAATGCAATACACGAATACTGCTCGAAGAAATCAAATTATTTTGTGGCGTGATATGTAGTCTTTCCATTTCTTTTTTTTTAATTATATTATGTGAAGAGAAGAAAATATATTTTGTAAAGCTTTTTTTTTTTTTTTTTTAGATTTAAGAACTGCCGGGAGCACATAATACGTTTACATTGCGCGTAAAACATAGAGTTGTTCTCTATGGACCTAAGTAGAAGCTCTGTAGCTTGTTAATGATACAAAAGAGGGGCTTAAAATCAGAAGGAGGCGAGCGACGTTTTGGAATTAAAAATTAAAAAAAAAACAAAAAACAAAGGTCATCTGCTACGTGGAACAAATGTGTGTAAACATTACACAAAGTATTCACGTTTTGTAAAAAGAGACAATAAGATTCAATACGTATAATTAGTGGAAAATGTGTCCCATACTAATAACTGAAAAGATTTTAAGATGAACAAGTAGTCCAGGAAGTGTCAGAATTTGGAACTTATAGTTCTATTTCCGACTCGCGAGGATCTCAATTACATCACCAAAGAAAAAGCATCACTTAGGTAGAAATTTATAATACAAGTATCGATTAAAGTGACACCGTGCACGTGTAGCAATGCCAGCATTCTTATATAAACAGATATGGTAATAAATACCGAGTTATCCCATAAGTAATGTCGTATTTCGATGACCACTGCAATGGCAACATCTCAAGAGCGAATAGTGAAGTAGACGGCACGTACCATAGCTGAGTCATATAGTGCAGCAGTGTGTAGGAGGAGAACGGTCAACTCCACGGTTTGGAAGTGTGGCTTGTGTTTGATCATGACAGTGTCGGAGGACCACATACGGTATGTTATGCTGTATGAATTTTGCCAGAGACATTTAGCAAGCGCAGCGGCATGAAACATCAATACCGTATATGGTCAGATGCTATGCATTTGCGAAAGTGTCAGAGGTGGTTCCAGAGATTTCTGTCTGGGGACACCAGCCTCATCGATAAGCCACAAGAAGGGAGACCTGTGCAGTCCCGCGAGCAGCGATGGAGGCAGATCCAATGCAAACTATTGAAGAACTGGCCAGCGAACTCTCTGTCACCAATTCGACCGTTCATCGTCATCTGCAGGACCTTGGGTACTTGTCGAAAGTCGGAAAATGGGTACCCCATGCGTAAACGCCTCAACAAAAGCACCAGCGAGTTGGCATCTGCAGTTTCCTGCACGCCCGTCACAGACGTTAGACATTTCTGGACAGAATGGTGACAGGGTATGAAAAGTGGGTCCTCTACCATAACATTTTACGAAAAAGGCATTCGGTACCTAAAGAGGGGGGCGCAGGAACTGTGTCAAAAAAGGATCTCCACCCCTGCAAAGTGATGTTGAGTGTTTGTGTGGGATATCCGTGGGATCATCCATTTTGAACTCTTGCCACGTAACCAGACCATCAATGTAGATATCTACTGTCAGCAGCTTGAACGTGTATGAGGTGGAGAAATGTCCTGTTCTGGGTAATAGCAAGGGTGTGCTCATCCACGGTGATAAGGCGCGCCCACATACGGCAAGAAGGACCTGTACTAAGATCGAGGAATGTAGCTGGGAGAAACTCCCCCACCCGGCGTGTTCACCAGATGTTGCGAAAACAGACTACTGCCTTTATCGCAGCCTGCAAAATCACCTTTCCGGGAATATATGGCAAAATGAGGATGACGTGCGACGAATAGTGACCCAGTTCACTTGCATCCAAAACCGGTGACTTCTTTCAGCGGGGGACACAACTGGTTGACAGGTGGCAGAGTGTTGTGGAGTGCGATGGAGACTACTTTTATGACTAACGGTAGTGTTCCAGGTAAATTATCGTTCTTTTCCTTACGGTGCAAGAATTACTTATGGGACAAGCTGATGTTTAAATTATGAAAATAAAAAATAGAACATGAATTATTTTGCACATATATGAAGACTTAGTTTGTGTTTCGTTATGTAAATATGCACATAGTTGTGTGCTGTTTCAATTATTATTTACTTATGACAAGCATACTTTAGAATATTTACAGAACTTCAAACAAAGCATCAAAGAACCAACAAATTTGAAGTTCCGAATGCCAGCCTCACTCTGTCAAAAATTGTAACCTTTACATATGGTTCGCCAGCGGCACAACGAAGACTTTGCATTGTGACACTTCTTGCGTGACAGAGGATGAAAAATGCTTTCAAATGACGCATAACATGTATTGCTGTCTATTATCTGAAACCTAGATTTTCTATCAGAATTAAGGTTTACCGAAATGAGCTTTCCGAGTGGTAAAAACAGATTTCACTTACCAGCAGCAATATCAACGCAAATACCATGTTAACTATGGCTGCACATACTTCTTTCCGAACGTTGCTTTTGTTTGGGCACAATCGCAGTTCAAATGTATAGACGCGGAATTAGGTGCAATTAGCTTATTAGTATCATTGATAGATATTTAATACCTTATAAGTACACCACAATAATACAAAGTAGGTAAATTAAGTGCAATAACCATCATTAGTGGGCTGCAAATAGCAGTTAGAAACATGTGAATTCACGTTCTTGACGCAAGGTTAGTCACAATCGTTGCTGCCTATTGGTAAACAATTATTTAATTGGACTTTGTCCGAACTGTCCGGACTTTAAACGGACTGTCCTAATCCAGCTGATGAGCTTTTAAGAACATTACTTACGGTTTTTGGTAAAGTTGGCTCTGGATCGCTACAATCAATGGACTCCGGCAGGATTTAAACCCGTGATCGCGCACATTAGAAATGAAGCGCGTTGCTCCTCATCCATCCCGTGGTCAGGACTTCTATCTGTTGTCTTCATGATCTATGCTTCTACTTCTACTCCGTTTCGAGAGAGCTCCCCTTCTTTTGTCTATTGTTATACTTTGTAATTTCTGTACCAGCTCAAATACCGACAGCAAATCATAAGGTTCCGGGCTTAAATACCACCGAAGACACCCACATAAATTGCAAACTGTACCTTAATAATTAGGAAAGTCTTTCTATGTTTCCACATTTCGGTATTTTGCCGGTTTATTTTTAGGTCTTGGAAAATTGTGTGCAGGTGAAGAGATCTTAGAATTTCAAGCAGATTCTATATTGTTAGAATGTTAATATGCGACTAAGAAATATGGAAATAATTCAACTATTGAAGTTTATGAAACTTTGATAGATTTTAGAAAAAAAAATGCATAGAGATGAAAAAAAAAAGTAATATTTTTCAGACTCGCTAAACACTGTGCGGCACCGCCTAAAAACGTTTTGTTATAGACAGGTAAAACTAATTCAAAAATCGTACCCAAAATGGGCCCATCAGAAATATCAGATATTTTATACTGTTATTTTTTTCAAACAAGGAAAATTCTTGAGATACCAAATTCAAATTTAAAAATACTGATACAAAGGTAGTAGATTTTTAATAATGTAGTAACAACTTTTATAGTACTTTCCTCGGAAACAAGATTTTCTTTCTTCTATCAAAAACAAACCATTTTCTTCTTCCGGTGATACCATACATAACTCCACCTGTACATGTGGGATTGCGTCATACTACACCGGATTGGCTGGTGCGTATGACGTAAGTAATATCATGATGGACCTTTTCACCCCACCGGTCCACGTTCTCGCATACATATTTAACTTCAGTTTCAAATAGGTACTAAGGACAGAAATAGGTTTTTACCTGAAGATACGAAGCTTACGAAAGTGGAAACGAGTGAAAGCGAATCTAGAGCGGGAATTGAAGACGGGTTGCGTAGTTAGCAGGTTAAAGCGTTCACGACTATACCAAGTTCCAAGGAAAAACTCTGTGGCAGAACGTAATTGCATAGAATATTATCAATATATATTTCATGCAAGGTCATTAACTAAATTGTTCCCACGAATTACCCTCTCCGATGACCTACCTCCGAACTTCCTATTTACAGAGAATATTTTCTATCCGTGCTCAACTGAGGTATCAAGATGGTATCTGCAAGCATTTTGCCAGGATGAATATCCATAAATGATATGCATCATTCACACAGCAATGCAGAACATTTCAGTGTCGGTGTTTCAACATGAAGTATAAACTCCTAGATCAGGAACCTTTATTGCTTCACGAGCTACATTCACGCCTTTGAGTACACAGTTAAATTGAACAATACTATATAATTCTCACCGTTAAATTAAAAACTGGTGTATTGCAATTATATTACAACTATTTTATTTCTGTAGCACAATTACAAGAAATATTAACTATGCCATTGTTGCACCTATAAGATATATTTTTGAGTGCAGAGACCTCCAGCTCAAAACTTATCTAAGAGAAGAACACCCTAATCGTATTAAGCACGTTTTTCAGGTGAACTGAAAGAACTGAGCCTATCACCAAGGAGAAGATCGGAGGTGATTCAGCGGATTCGCTCAGGTTGACCCGAACTGCGTGGTAACATTTACCAGGTTTGCAGAAAGTGGTCGTTGTAAGTTCGGTGGAAACAGAAAAGGCGTTCAGTATTATGAACAACATAGCTACAAGTAATACAAATTCTCTTCTAGTTGAAAGTATCTCCCATCTCAGGAGTAGTAGTTGTTATTGCTAATGGGATGCAATAGCATTTGTGAAATCATGGTTATACTTCAAGGGCATCATAAGAGTTACCAACTGTCGGGTCAAGAAGAAAGGAAGTGCAAGGTATTCGAAGAATCAACTAGTCTTTTGTCTCTCCTTTATTTTTTCTTAACAGTTTGTAAGTTTTTCCAATAAAATATTAATACGTATTTTAATTTTTATGGTGCTTGAATTTATTTGCGTAATTTTAACTGTTATCGTGTAAACAATAATAATAAATAATGATAATTATCATAATTATAGAACTAGTTGTTAAATATTTTGAATGATGCCTCTGGGTACAACCAAAAACAATTATTGTACGGTAAGTGTAAATATTCCTGGCCCTAAAAGAGGATGCTCGAGTTTACTCATAAATTTGAATAGTTTTCATTCTATTTCGTTTAGGTGAACAAATTGTCATCAATAGTTTAAGCCTCTCACCAATTTGAGAGACGAAGTCCCTAGCCGAGCACATCTTTCGGTGTAAGTGACTCGGAAGTAATCTGCAATATTTTTTTTTCTACGAACCATCCCAGAGTTAAGTTAATGTAGTGAAAACTCTCAGTTTGGCTGGAATGAAAAGTGCATAAAATTAGATTCGATTTCAGATACCTTTACCATCATAGTATCATACCACAGAGACGGGGTTATACAAGAAGATTGATATAAAAAGTGGTGATCTAATTCCTTTGTCGTCTTAACAAATAGTTAATAGTACAAATGATAATTGTCCCTTTCTTATTACATCGAGAGAGGTTACGTAATTAAGAAAAAACTTGTCTTCATATGAAACTCAAATCTTGAACTTTGACAACATAATCAAAGAGTATAGTGGGTCGTAATATTCTACCGTACTCTTTTTATTAATAGGAATAACTGAATAAGCTAGTATTTAGTTATCTAATAGAACAATGGATCAGTATATCGTAATTAATGATAGGACTTACATCACGAAAAATGTTACTCTGTTATCACATGCAAAGATTATTTTTTCGTGCACAATATTTTTTGTCACGATTTTCACGTAAAGGGACCGGCATGTATACATTATACTGTCTATTCACGAATAAACAAAACAATTATGTGAAAACGTGAGACATGAATATTCAGTTGCTATTTAGAAAATATTTGTTTTAATTAATATCTGTGTAGTATTGTTTTATAATAAAATACCTGCGTTTTGTTACAGTGTATGGTATAATAATAATAATAATAAGAAGAAGAAAGAAGCACTTGTAACGCTTTCAGTTTCATGTCGCAGAATTCATTGATCTCTTTGTGAGTGACATATTGCATATCGTGATTAGAACCAAATTCAAAACTTTCATAAGTGACGCACGGAGATTCTAATGTGAAATTTCAAGGAAAAAACAAAGTATCTAGTATTTTAGTCTACAGGGGATGATTATAAGTTTCTCAATGCATTGTGTACTATGTTGCACATGCAGACCATCGTGTGCATTATATGATTTCTGCATTACTCCCTACAGACCTTCATGCAAGAGACTTTTGCGAAGTTGGATATATCGTGCGCTTAATTATAATTTCCATCAATATGTCACCAATAACTTTTCCTTTTGTTTCGTTCGTGAGCCGTAACATATGATCTACCTTACCCGATTTGTTCTCCTTTTTCTCATAAAGCGAGGACAAAGTGGTTGCAAATTTCTCACACGAGATACATGAGAATGACACTTATTATTTTGTTTTAGCTATAGTAAGTTACTGTGACAAAGAAATCTTACATATACGGACTTTCTGGTACATCTACCTACTGTACATCAGCAGCCTTGGGTTTAAGTTACTATTCCGGCATTCGTGTGGATGACTGAAAGTAATCGAGGATAAATCTCAGCTTGAGTATTGTGATTGAGGATTAAAATCTTTGTTGCCTCTCCACTGACAATGAGTCAGCAACGACCTTTGCATCTGAACACCATGGATTCAGCGTTAACATGTTCTTCCACAACATGTAAAATAGAGATTGAGATCAAATATTGTATTTTAGACTCAGTCCAACTTCGGCTGTCAATGTGCGAATCCACTCCGTTGAAAATATAATCAAAGATCAGCATGAGACGCGTTTTGAAGACTTACCAGGTGTATGCATAAGTTTTTGCCGATTTTTGTGGTAAAGAAAACACGTAATTTTCAAGAGAAATTAATTTTATTTTATTCAAAATATTGGCCATCGGCTTCCACACATTTCGCCCATCTTTCAGGTAATTGATGCATACCATGCCAGAAAAACTGCTTGTCTTTTGCGGCAAACCATTCGACGAGCCATTTTCCAACGTCTTCGAAATTGCTGAAGTGCTGCTCTGCGAGCGCGTGCCCCATTGATACGAAGAGGTGATAGTCAGATGGCGCCAGGTCTGGGCAGTATGGCGTGTGCGGAAGGATGTCCCATCCAAGCGATTTCAAGGTGTCTTTCACTGGTTTTGCTGTGTGAGACGGCGCATTGTCGTGTAACACAATCACGTTGCCATGTCTTCGGACCCATTCCGGTCGTCTTTCGATCAATGTGTGATTTAAATTAATCATTTGTTGGCGATAGCGTTGTGCATTAACGGTTTCGCCGGGCTTCAAGAATTCATAATACACAATACCGCTCTGGTCCCACCAGACACAAAGCATGGTCTTCTTGCCGAAGCGATTTGGCCTTGGTATTAAAGGACCGGCTTCGCCAGGTGAAAGCCACGATTTTTTCCGCTTCGGGTTTTCAAAATAAATCCATTTTTCATCACCCATCACAATTCGATACAAAAATGATTTTCTTTCGTGCGTTGAAGCAGCATTTCACAAGTGACTTTGCGATTTTCCATTTGATGTTCATTCAAATCGTGTGGGACCCATTTAGCCAGTTTATTGATCTTCCCCATTGCTCGTAAACGTCTGCTGATTGTTTCTTGTGACACATTTAATGCTTTTGCCAATTGCTGTTGAGTTTGAGTTGGGTCATCCTCCAATAACACCTGCAATTACTCATTTTCGCACTTTTGTGGTCTACCAGAGCGCGCACTGTCTTTCACATTGAAATCACCACTTTTAAATTGTCGATACCATGTCTCACATGTTCTAATCGATGTAGCGTGTTCACCATATGTTTCTACCAGCACACGATGACTTTCAACAGCCTTTTTCTTTTGATTAAATAAGAAAAGCAATGCGTGCCGCAAATGTTCTTTTTCAGGCACAAACTTCGACATGATCACTGAACGATAAAACAAAGACGCTAGTGTTTGGTGGACTCAACTTGTGTGTGCGTGTAGTTGTCAGACGAACAAAATGACATATGTGTCAAATGAATACGCTGCGTACTTTTCGCTGTCGCCATCTCTTAGTTAAGCCGGAAACTACTTATGCATACACCTGGTATATTTCTTTCATTGATGACTACCCGCTCTTGCTGACCTGATTCTGGCTTCCACTGATTAAAAGAACTATTCGCATTCTCACATTGAAATATAGAGCTTACTTGTCAAAATCCAGCAAATAAGGCGATATAGTCGCGTATCCTGTCGGGTACGCCGGGATCGTGTCTAGAAAGTTCAGGGGCTATGCTACTTGACATAGAAATAAGAAAGAGGCACTACTGATTCGGCTGAAATCAACCATTGGTCTTATTGGTTGTTAACAGTAAACACGTTTTTAGCGCTTGACTCACCACTTACGAGAGATGACTATGGCCTCTGATGCGTAGGAATGGAACCAATTCCTTCTACATACAAGCTATTGGCAAGCACTGACATAGGCAAGTGCTAAAGAATATTGAACTTAGATACCTCGACGTATGTTATGCACTCTCTTGTAAATTCTAATCTCTGAATACCTTTAGTATTTTACCAGGACATTTTATCTTTATTATTATTATGCATCTCATTATATTATAGTTCACTTTATCTGAGTGTTGTTGCTTTTGTTGCTTGTGGCAAGATAATGAGATGTGACATTAATATTCAAAACTGTTGATATATCCTGTTCTTTTAGAAACAGTGCAGGAAATGAAATCTAACTTATACTAATGAGTATTATATATATAGTGCCCACTATTCATCAGAATGCATTAGATTTTGAGTTCTCGCATTGTTTCCAAAAGAAAAGAATATATCCAGACTCTCGAATCAACTACTCAAATTAATGTCACATCTCATTATCTTTATAAAAAGTTCACTTATGACAAAACTGACTTCACCCATGTATTTTTGGTAAAATTCTAGCCCAGATTGATGTATTACATGATCCCCTTTCTCATTTTTAAAAAGCGAGCATAATGCAAGATGGCCGACTTCAAGATGGCGACCGTGACCAACTTGCTCTCTAACTGATAGTTCATTTCACTAAGTACTCATTAATCGGTATTTGTTTTCCATTTCTTAAGTGTTTTACAAATAAGTGTGTATTTTCAGACTTAGTTCACATTATAAGCATCGTACTTATTCTTTCGAATCAAACTTTTGGCCACTGCACCCGTCTTTATGGATGAAAGCACTTTTTAGTCATGCTTTCTGGTGGTTTCCTGATGTAACTTACTCCTCTGCCAAATATGGTCGAAAAAAATAATAATAAACTTTTTAAAGACATTCTTTTCTTTATCAATTCGTACTAAAAAGTAAAATAAAAAAAATATGTATGCTTAAAAAGGAAAGCATGGGGTGCTCTCTCATATACAGTCACTTTATAAATTCTTGAAATAACGCGCTCCATTCTTTTCTTTTTAGTCATGCATAAACAAAATTATTGTTTACTTTTTAGAACGAATTGATTAAGAAAAGAATGTCTTTTAAAAGTTTATTATTATTTTTTTCGAGTTATTTCGATGTTTGTATACATTTTCTCAAGCTAAATGTTTTGTGACCCAAATCCTAACGTGTTCTGCAACCAGGAAAACCCAGGCTAGTTGCAGGGTAGTATTTTAGAGTAAAGAAGTTGAGAATAAAATAAAAAACATTGAAATTTGCTTTTAAAATATATAAATATTATATATAGAAATATATGAAAGTAACAATGGAATATTGTATTGTCACCGGACTTAAGATTGCTCTGCAAAATTTCATCATTCTATGACGTCGGGAAATGAGTTCAATTAACGTTCCAAGATTTGATGAAACCACGAACTATTGGGAACTAGAGAAAAGAATGTAATAAAAAGGAACGTAACCATCGATAGGTCTACTTGAGATAAAAGCAGAAGAGCCTGAGTACTAGAAATGTAGAAACTTAAACTTGCATGGAACTCACCGCTGTCGTAATAATAATAATAATATTTTTTTTATTAATATGCTATGAACAGTTACACCAAATGGAATAGAATTAAACCAACATAGAACAGGCCAAAAGTTAATATTGTAATATTCTAAACTGTTACAGACAATCAGGATGGAATAATTATCACGTAAATCTATAAAATATTCCCCTTCAAGTACTTCGTAATAAATATATACAAAATTGTTACTTCCATTCTGGAAATAGAACTATAATGATTAGGGCTGGTACGTACAAGAGTCCCGGTGTCTATGTGGTATAATTTTGAAGAATTAATATAATAGTTGTCAATTAATCAAATTAGAAATGTGTAAAATGAAGATAAATGCAAGTAAATCAGTTAAAGACAATTAAAGAAAATAATATTTATTGATATAATACAATAATGATAATAATCCATATAAACGTTCACATAATAGGTCACAAAGTAAAGAGCGTTCTAAAATCGCAATAACCGATTCACCATATACATTATGTTAAAACGCTTTCAATGACCTATTAATATCCATCCAAAGTGGCCTGCATTAAGAAATTCTATGCTCTGTATCACCAATATCATTATATGAATCTTCTTTTTCATGAGAGCGTTGAAATCACTATGATTTTCCAAAGCTATCATTAAGCTACTCGATCCCTACCAATCAACGGCAACGTGGGATACGCTTTAAGAGACAGTTAAAACGTTTATAATACAGCATGAAATCCACTCGTAATAAGCTGGCTCGAGTATTGAGAGAGGTACACACATTTTGTGAGACCAGATTCCAATCGTGTAGGCGTGTCGAGATTCTGATGGTATTAATCTTGTTCTCCTACGCTGAACTAACATGTGTCTCCTCAGACAAGAGTGGGAATGAATGGTTCCTCCTACTCTTTAATCATTACCACGAGAATATGCATGAAGAAACAGTGCGTGAATGTTTGCAAAGGAATTCTCCGTTCCCTTCTTCCTCTTGTATTCTGTCAGAAGAGTAACACAATATACTTCATCTGTATAATTGCCATCTGACTGTAAACGTGACTAGCTCTTAAAAGGAGCGCGAGAAGCTATTTCACAAGTCAAATTGTATATACATATATAAAGAGACAACATACGTATCAATGATGAATAATGATGCCTATTCATGTGATGTCAATGATACTTCATTCTACAAAGTTATGTTCTTTATGTCTTAGGTCAGGAGATGAACATGATGCAACAATCAAAACGTAATATTTCAAAATAAGAACGCTTCAGTATCTTGGTTTGTTTTACCTTCAGCGAATTATTAATGTTTCTGTCTTCCAAACGAAAGTTTATGCTTCTTATTCGATTTTCTTGAAATTTCGACTCTGGAGTTTTCGAAAGGCGTTGGTTCTGATTATGAAGTCAACGTTCTTGAATTCAGAAATCAACAACAGGTTTGTCAACAAAGGTCGAATTTTGAAAAAAATCGATTTTCATGAAATTTCATATCTAGGGATTGTATTTGAATTTCATTTATGCCCTTTAGGTATCTAAGCTCAGGCTGAGATAGGGGAGGCGAAAGGACGCGGGAAGAAGTCAACCAGAGCCTAAGTTGAAGGCACCATCCCGGTATTTGCCTGGTGTTACTGAGGAAAAACCTGGAAAACCCTTAGTCAGGATGGTCGGCCGCTGCGATCTATCCCAGAACCTCCCGAATGTTGAGCTAACGCTCTACCACAATGCCACGGCCGCTCGGTCATATCTAGGAGTTTCGATTGGAGCTGAGTTTGATTCGCAAGTAAAACTAGTCTTGAAATGGAACACCACCTGAAAAAGACGTAATTTTACAAAAATAGTCGGGTATCCGCGAAAAAATTATGTGAGATTTCGAATCGCTTTGTTGAATTTGTAGAGTTGATAGAGTAATTCAATATGAAAAAGAATGATCAGGCTACTTGTTACATTCTCTTAACTTTACATAAAAGTAACCATATCAAATTACTTTCAGCTAATAAGAACACAAAGACCACCATTTAATAGAGAGTTTAGCACGGTCGCTTTCTGTACGCATGGTCGTGGTTTGGTCTCGTGGGGTCTATAGAACCGAGTGGTTTGGAGCTCACTTTACCAACAACTATAGGTCCTATCTCGTCGGTTTGACAATTCAGAAGGGACATTAGCTTCATGTGCAGGCAATCATCTAATCTAATGTAAGTCTTTCTTTGGGAGATTTCCGGGATGAATCCAGTTGTTTCATGCTTTTGTTTCGTCTTCAACGGCAACTCTTTCCAGCCTTAGTATGAAGTAGATGTAAATAAATCGAAATGTAGTCATCCATGCCATACACGTGCTCTGGCAGTGACAAAGGTCTAGAGCAAAAATCACTCCTTGGTTTACATAAGAGTAGTCTAAAAATTTCGGCGAAGTTTGATATTTTTCACACCATTCATTATAACATTTAACACTATGGTTCTCGCTGCACGTAAGTAGATTTCCTGTTTGTGTTTTATAACACGAAGCGGGGATGAATGATTGTCACTCCTTGTTGCCGCGGTACTTCGCATTCTACGGTCTACAGTTTGAGATCAGTTTGGATGAAGCGCAAAGTTAACATAAATGGGTAACAAAATACTAAAGATCACTTGCACAAAACACTTTAAACCTGAGTTAAAATAATCCACAAGTTATTCTACAAGTCATAAGCAAAATAATTATATGTTGCGAATTCCCATTCTCTCTTACTCTTTAATGCCATCTTGTGTCAGTTCGACTGAACTTGAAATGAAGTAATTCTTATATAGCATTTGTAATATCCTCGTTCTTAATTCCCTGTGGACCAATAAGGTGTAGTATCATATGCGCAGCTCGCACCATGTGCTTTTCTCGGTTTTTAAATCGAACGCAGAAAGAATCTTTCCATACTCGCATTATTTCATTACTTGTTTAACTGAGCAGACACCAGGTGGCATCAAATGTATTGAGTTAAATGGTTTTGCAAGAGGTTAAAATGTTTTGTGCAATGTTGAACGTTCTGTGGCTTTGAAATAAAGCTACTGTACATACATTATTGAAAATGATCAATATTGCGTTTATGTATCAACACGCAGTATAAATGTTAACATCTTTATTTAAAACTATTTTCTTATAAGCGTTTTCCTAAGTTGCTGCACGACACTAGCGTAAATAAGTTCAACAACTCGAACAACCAATCAAAACTCATCGAACCACGTGGATACTTACACATTTAATTTCATCGTAAGGCTGGAAGGAGCTTACGTCGAAACATGCTATACGTTTTCTTCAGCACATCATCAATAATTGCGAAATTGAAAGCAACTTCTAGATATAACGTACAGAAAAAATGAATATGATTTTCGTGATGGTAGAACATTTTTAATTGTAATAAAAATAATTGAAATATTGTTTTTGATTTTGGGGTAGCAGAAGAGAGAGCGGTGACCGTTGGACGACTAGCTGAAGGTGAAACTCCTTACATTTCATAGTGCTGTTACCGCCCATACAATTCATTTTATCTTATCTTTACCTTACATTAATTTTTAGAAGTTAATACTTTTTATACCGCTGCCATCTTGGCTCAGAATTTAGGACATCTAACTACGGAAACAAACCCACTGTCCTTGGGGATCCGAAGATAAGAAATTTGAAGAAAATTCTGACTCAGGTTTTTGGACAACCAGCCACTATTGTGAATTTCTAATTCAATCTTTGTTACTGTGGAATCGAAGTCAGCCGTTAAGCCAACAATTTGGATTTCCAAATTGAACTATTTAATTTCAAAATGGAAGTCAACTTCCTCGGAAACTCCCGATACGAAATTTCACAACCATTGGATGATTTGCGAAAATTAGCTCCGTTCGGCTAGCAACCAATTTGAATTTTTAGATTCAGAATCAACCTCAGTTCTATTTGGAAATTCAAAATATGAAACATGTTTGAAATTAGAAGTTTATGGCCACCTGCTATGTTAGATTTCAGAATTCAAGATTTTTAATTCATTACTAAATTTAATACCACTCGCAATTCGCAGATGAAATTTCGTAAAAATAGAATGATTTTTAAAACTTTACGATCTTCTTGGATTTTGGAATTAAAGAAAAATGACTTTAGAACTGAATTTAGTTCTGTTTGAAAGTCCGAGATAAGAAAATCTGGCGATTTAGCCTATTAGAATTTGGTCTTTCTGGATACTTTCCAGCTAGAATTTCGGAACTCAAAGAATTGTGACTTCAGAATCAAATTGACCGCCACGTTCGATACCCCGAATACGAAATTTCACGAAAGAGGGATGAATTTTCAAAATTGGGTCTTCTTAGGCTGCAATCATGATTGATTTCGAAACTGAGTTTTGAACTTAATTATTTACAAAACACCCAGATATAAAATTTAGGGGAAATTGGATGTTTTTCAGAATTATGACCTTTAAGCCTAGCTTATATAAATTATAATAAATAAATACATTACTCGTCGATAATTTATTGTTGATAAACGTACTGTCGATAAATTTGCTGAAGACGAGCTCACCATCGATGAATTTACAGTCGATGATTTTCCTGCCAATGAGTTATTTTGTCAGTGAGTTTACCGTCGGTAAATTTTCTGTAGATGAATTGGGCTGTTGATGATTTGTTGGAGTGAATTGTTTGTTCTGTCGATGTTTTTGTCCGCCAGTGGATTGCACATCGATGAATTAAAAGGACACTTTCGTAAAGATATCGCAAAACCATTACAGTTTTCTAACGTTACAGGGAAAGTAGAAAAAAAAAACATTGAACTTAGACGAATCTCTTGCGAAAATCGTGTGCGTCAAAGAACTCTATAGGCTAGTATAGGATTGCAATTCAAGACGATGAGTCAATACATTGAATCCTGGAAGTGTTATCTAATTTGTGATGTCAGTATACACATAGTATATATATACCCCATATGAAGTGTATCTTCTATGTGTATACATTTAAACAAAGATAGTGAAAACAGTGCAAATGGAAAGTCCTTCCAAGAAGGATTTTTTTCGGTAGCATTTTACGTGAGAGTAGTTACGTATCGTATATCAATTAAGTTGTGCCCAGCCCAGAGATCGTCCTACTTTGTAGTTCGTAAGGGGAAAGTGAGGTTGACTGTTTATGTGGAGCTACAGAGATCGTAAACGGGAGGAGAAAGGAAGCAGCTTAGTTTAGGCTGCTGACTTTTGCTACTGGAGATACGTAAACAAAACAGAATCGCCAGCTGCTGATGCCCCTGGTAGTGGTTGTTGATGAGGATATTTTCTGGCTTCGTGTGGTCAATGCTTGTTTTCACAGCAAACAAGGATTAAATCAAAAGTCTGTGGACGTGCTTAGAACTCTAAATTTAGGTCTACGGACAAAGTATTAAACTCGATTGTCTCATTTAAAGTAACACTTGCAAACACAACTATGTTTAATAGTATATTCTGTAGACAGAAAGGTTCAAATTTGGAGCAAAAGTATTTCTAGTGTTATGTTAGTAGAATTTTCTAAAATACAAAACCCTAAATTTTACAATTTTCTTCAAAAAATTATGAGATGAGCAAGCGACTTTGACCGAAATTGTTTCTCAGACTTGGATAGGAAGCAGGTAGCGCCTGGTATCTTTGTTGAGGTATCATACCGGCATTCGGCTAGTGAAACATAAAAGCCCTAGAAAGTCTTAAATCACTCGGCCTCCGCAATGTCTTTATAAAGTACGTGATGTTACCAACTAGTCCACGAAGAATAGTTGTAATATTTACATTTGCGAGCTTATAACATCTTATGGCACGGCGCTCTCGTGTCCTTAATTTTTACGCTGTATGTGCGACAAGAACTGGTTGTCCTATCTTAGATTTTGACACAACTATATAAGTGGTTACTTTGACGAAATGCCACCTTCATTCGAGAAGCCAGTGGCATTCTGTTTTCGTGGATACAATAACCCTACACTCGATGTTTGTTTCGAAGTGCCAGTAATACGATGTACATATTGTCAACGAACATTATATTTACATTTTTGTAGAATACCACTACTGTGATGTTTATGCACTTTGAAACCTTGCAAGGAACCAAGTTGAAGCTTTCTTATTTTAATTCCTACCATTTGTATTACTTTGTAAGGGCAGATCAGTGACAATAAAGTACCTGTGTTAGTTTCTGCATGAAAGCGGTAGATGTTACATACACGCTGTGGCAGCTTGTATAAAGGATTTTTGTATATACATTTTGGATTTGCAAAAAAATATGTGATATCAGGATCATGAATGAAAAGTTTACCTTTTCAATTTTCTGGAGTTATCCGCTCGACTGCTCTCCTGTGGTCCTTCTGTTCATATATACCTATCAATATAATGTTTTATATATGGCAGGCCTTTTCCTTCCATTGTCTTGCTCATACATAAAAAAAAAAAACTTGTCCTATTTTGGTATGTCTGTACAGCTGCACTGTCATTAGTGGTTATTCCTAAGTTTATGTGTTTTATGTGTTCCGTTACATCTTCTGTTTTATTCACATGCAATTTGGTGCACATTACATTGACTTTTGGCTCTTCCACATTGAGTTGTTCTTAAGGTTTGTAAGGCGCTTGTTACCCTCATACCTCTCCCCCCCCCCAAAGGAAAAGAAGAAACCGTGCCATCTAATTTTAACCCCTCTACAGACGTACAACGTTTCAAGGAAATCAAAGTTGGACATTTATTTTGGCACACATTGTGCCATCTTGAACTTCGGAGGAAATTTGCCACCCTCCAATTGTTTTCCGACCCAAACAAAAAATACGCATCTCCTACACATGCAACGTTACAGGCAAATCGGAGATGGACACTTTGTGTTTTTAGCACTTACACGTTGAGCCATTCTTGAACTTTGGAGGGAGAGGGGCTGCCACTCCCTCTCAAACCGTTTTTGGGCCAAAACAAAAAAATATACGTGTCTGCTAATTTTAAGCTGCAAAGTTTCAAGGAAATCAGAGAGAGAAATTTTGTGTTTTAACATTGAATTTTACGTTTAAAATTACTGACTGATATTTAGATGCAACAAAATTACATTGGGTTCTTTCACACTAAAGCATATTTATATGTAATAGGTAATGCTACATCTACGAGTAAATCATTTTAAAGTGTAGGGTGTAGAGCGGACTCCGTGACAGCTGCAAGAAAGAAATAACAGTCAAGAATCCCAAAAACAATGATGAAGAAAGGCAAGATGCTAGCCCGAAAAGAGTGATTTGATTTGACTGAACCGGTAACACTCTCTGTTTTAGTATAATACTCGTTATGGAATCGCCTATGACAAATTCGATGTAGGAAATAATTATACACAGTCTGGATTTCATTTTCAAAAAGTGTAAGAAAATCTCTTTATTTTAACAAGACTCTGTAAATTTAATAAACGTTTGAAGTCAGTCAAAACTATAATTTTAGGAACATTCTGATTTTTAAGAGACTTACTGGCAACGTGTTTTAGTATCAGCATGTTGTGGAAACTAATACGAATGATTATAGGCACCCAACCTCTTGTATGCCATTACGTTTTCATTATATTTACTTTGTTTTATTAGTTACAATGATGAAAAGTTTATACAACACAAATCATGACCTTGCGATTCAGAATTGCAAGTCAAATACGCTGAGTGTTACAAACTACTTAAGTGAACTTAAGAAAGTGACAACGTACGTAATTACAAATGAATTATATGAATTAATCTTGAAAACGAAGTCATACAAGCACAGTTAATATCTATGACCTACAAAATGAACATCATAATCTAATCTGTCTGCCTATTCATTGCTGTCAACTGTAGATTACCTATCTTTATTGACATGTCTTTAGATGATCTTTTTCGCTTTAGGTGTTTCAACTTTCTCTTCGTATATATCTTTATATTGAACGAGTGGATTTCCTTCAAGTCAATATCATAAATATAATAACTGAGTTGCATCAAAGTACTTGTAAATATGCAGCAAACATGTTTCAAGTTCGAAACAAATATACAATGTAACCAAAAGATCCGGACCGTAAAACAATTCATTATATCTTTTCCTTTATTGGCAAAATAATTAAAGTTTTATTAAATTTCATATCTATGAGTTCCAAACGGCAACAAGTTTACTACTGAAGTAGAAGAAAGTGGTGAATTACAAATTTCGATAAGGTGGTAGCGCGAGACGACTTCATCTTGAAAAAAATATTTGATTTTTTACTAAATTTCATATCCCAAAGTTCCAAAGAGCATTCAGTTTGAGATAAAGAAAAAAGAAAAAAAATGGAAATCCCAATTGGAGACTTGAATTCCGTGACTGAAACAAGAATAACTGCACATTACCAATTCACGCTCCAAGCCTTATACTCGTAGTGGAAGGACCTTTCATTCACTATGTAACACGGAATGCAATTCTCATCGTATAAAGTAAGAGTAAGTTCAAAAACCGGATATTTGTTTTCCGTTTTGGGGGAAAACTTAACAAGTATTTAATTTCCATTTAAAAACTCGACTTTCCTCAAATTCCTAGCCTCTGATCTTCTGTTTTGTTTCATTTCCGGTTTTAGTGGTTTTTTGTTAGACACCATTTTCAGTTTTTATCCCCAACCCCTATTTCGTTTTTTTTAAAAAATAAAACCTGTTTTGTAAAGGCTCCAATTTATATTGAAATAGCTTTTAAAATTCTATGAAAATGTGGATTTTATATTACAATCTAGTTTTTTTTTTAAAAAACTGCTATTTCTTAATAATAATCCTTAAAACAAGTTAAACACTGAGTATATTGAGTTCAATGCGGTTGTAATACTCACCCACATGCCCGTAGCCAAAGGGGGCTTAGCCCCACTAAATTTTCTTAGCCCGATACCTATACTTTGCATACATACATAATATGAGAATTAAAGGTCAGACATATACTTGATAAAATTTAAATGTATATTATTGGTACAAATGTGTGCTTTAACATAGTATACAGTATTGCATTATTTTCTAATCGAATGTAAGTCTTATGAATTGAAGAATCAGCACTTCATACATAGTTTTAGAAGTACTTTCCTACAGCAAATTTCAGAAAAGATGCCCTTGACGACAGGGTTTGAAAATACCCGGGTATATTTGAGAAAAAAACCCAGCCCATCTGGGCTCAGGCGGAATTTTCTTTTTTTTTTCGGCTTTAGAAATAAAATGTGAATGCATGTAGATGTAAAGCTGTGTACAGACCTCAGTAGTTCAGTCGGTAACGGTGTGTCACTACTGTGGAATCAGGAGGTTTGGAGCGGGCTTGTTCTGTACGGGGGTGACCTCACTTCAAGTCATGTGCACTAGATTTACGCCACGTGGTTTCAGGCCCAAGATAATTATGTTCCGGCATTTCGCCAGTTACTGCTGAGACTTAGGAAAATGAGGGAGAACACCATTCGAGATGGTCTCATTGATACGCCCTAGTAGAGTCTATTTTTTAAAAAATCTTTGAAGGCATTTTTAAAGGTAACTTTGGCTCAGGCCGAATGGATGATGATGAGAAAATTGGTGGAACGAGGAAAGTGGGAGAAGACGGGAGAACCCCGAGAAAACAGATGCACACGGTGTTTGTTCACCACAAAGCTCACATTGCACAAGTCGGGATCGGAACCAAGGACCGCACGCGCCAGAGGTACGCGCTCTACCACTGAGCCACCGTGGCCTGAGCAGGGTCTAAATTGCTGATCAACCTTCGCAGTGTCACTTGGTCATTCGACACACCAGCCACCAGACCACAACAGACGGAGTACCCAGTCCTTGTGGTCCAGGTGGTAACGTCGGGAATTTCGGATCGGCATGGGTAGGTTCGTGGGTTCGAATCCCCACGGCCAAACATTCAGACAGGTTTTTTAGGGTTTCTCCTCAGTTTCACCAGACTAGAATGAAGAAAGCGAACCTTAACAAAGGCCCTGACTAATCTCAAATACTTCATTGTATTTCAATATCACAAAGGAAAAGTGTTGTAGAGTTCAGATAACAATTTTTTTTTCTATATTTATTATGGCAGTCGTGATTGAATTCTGACAATCTAAAATACAATGGTTTTCTTTATTATGCGCTTCTGTAAAGTGCGCTCATTTAAGTAATTATTTAAAAACAAAACTTAATAAAAAAAACACTGGTTTTTAAAGTGTTTTTTTTTAAAGTGGCATAACCCGAAAAACCCACTGGGTTTTATTGGGCTGGGCTTACATTGGCAAACTCTGCTTGACGATTCCTTACAAAGTTGCAAATTCATTTTGCAAGTTTCTTATGCGAGAAATATTACAAAACAATATTGAAACGTTAATTAACGTCGTGTGATAACAAAAGGGCATTGTTACACGTCACTTGAAATTTGTTTCATTTAAAAAAGACTAATCTCTATATAAAAATATGCTCTAATAATAAACATTGAAGTATTCACTTATATATATTACCAGTCTACTTACACCATCAACTTAACTACTTTGTTCAATAAAAAGCGCAGACAATACAGCAAAAGTCTCTGGGATCATTAAGTCGATTCCTGCCTGGGCAAACAAAAAACTATTGATACCTGCACAAGAATTCGGGAAGCTTCCCCTAAAAATATAGGGATGGTTTAACATATAAAGGCACAAAAACACCTTAGGTACGATGGAGTTTGCTTAACTACTTACAAAAAAAAATACATAAAAAGTTTAAGAAAATAAGAAATAAAGGAACAAAATTACACAGCTTCCAGAAGCAAATAGCACAACAAAGATTGTCCACCTACATCTGTGTATTAGTCCAATCGTGGCTAGGAGAAATACAAAAATGGAGAAGAATAAACTGGCCTGAAAGGACCTGCAACTTAGGAGAAACGCTAATAAAGTTAAATTTATCACATGCTATATTTAGTGAAAAATGGCAGAAACAATGTAACCAAATGGATTTTTAAAAAAACATCATGGTTACGGATATTTACAAAACCTTTACGCTCGATAAACACGAGAAAATGAAGTCCTTTTTTATGATATTTTCTACAAAAATTCTGGGTCAAAGGAAAGAAATCCAGCAACAGCAAAAACAGGCATTGATTCACTCATCGGCGAAAGCTATGTGCGATTCACTTCACACCGACATACCTACTTCCCGAAATTCCTGATATGAAAATAAGAGTAAAAAGTATAGACCATCGAGGGTGCACAAATGCTTCGTTTCGACGCTATAGGGTTCCGAAAGTGTGGGAAGATGAACTCTAAAGCTTGGTAGTTCCAATACCATTAAGAGTAGAACTGAGGTGGCATACCACCCTCAAAAACTTCATACTCCGAAATTATGCAACGGATGCGCAACGGATGGTCGGAAGTAGGAGATTCCCAGACATTCTCTGGAGTAAACGTGGATAGAAATTAGAAATAAACGCCAATAAGATGTCTTTCCGTATGAGTACAGATGATAAACGTAATCACTGGTAACCGGGGAATGACAGTCTCTTTTACAAATAAAAAGTACAGTGAATTCGCTGAAAACTATGTAATTTACTCCTGTTTATTATGCAACCTAGTATGTTTTGATCAAAAGCGCTCCGCAAAGGAATCTATTTGATATATTGACTAGCCCCCACTAAAATTTTCGGCTGACTACGGGACTTCCACGCACTCACGTACAAACGCACTTCACATACATATAGATACAAACGTTTCTGTTTATGTCCATTGCCATAACATCTGTTATGGAAAGGTGGAAATTCCCAGGGACCTATAGATACTTCCCCGAAACCTTATTTCCTTCCTACTTTTTAGGGGAGAGCTTGCTAATAGTCAGAGCCGGCTTTAAGCCATTCGGCGCTCTGTTCCAAATTTTCGATGCTCCCTCATAAACAATAATTTAATTTTCCGAACTCATATGTTACACTCACACGCAAAATGATTGGCGCCCCCAAAATTGTGGCGCTCTGTTAGCAGGAACAGTTCGAACACCCTCGAGCCGGCTCTGCTAATAGTTTCCTGAACGATATAAAATAATTTCAAACATAAAATAACATTGAAATCATCATAATTTTCAAATTAACTTAATGGAATCTGAATTCAGAACACAGTACAAAACTTTTTAACAGTGACTTCTCAGTAACGCCGGACAGTAACATATCCAACATCTTTGAATAGTCTTGATCATCAAGTGCCTGGCTTGTTAGAACATTGTCAGATATAGAGGACTTTCAATAATTCAGGCAAATTTAAAACGGTGAGTAATAGCACTATTATCAAATCTTACACATCGTCGAGCACACATACCAACTTTATAGTTTTTGCTCTTAAAAATCGAAAGAAACCCTTCAAAACTCTATTTACAACTTTGGATTTTCCCCATCTCAAACTGAAAATCCTGGTAGAATCCATGTATTTTTCTTAACTTTCTTTAGTCCAAGATTATTTGTCAATATATACTATTACAGACTATTATTGCATACTACTTTCTAATACATTTTCGAGTATATATAAAAATTAAAATAGCACGTTTTCCATTGTCTGTAAGTTCTCGCTCCAATCGGTAAGTTACATAATTTGTGTATTTGTAATTGTAGATCTTTCTAATCTGACGTACGTATGAATTTGAAGTGCTCTGAAATTTTCTTCTCGTACCGCATTTTCTGTTTGTTTCTTACCCCATACAGTTATTTTGTTTCACAGTTGAATCTTTTTATCAAACTAGTAAAATTTGAATCTACAAAATAATGCCAAATTTCTTATTTAAATGTACAAAAATGTAGGTTCTGTGAGTATACCTTCACTCAGTATATTTACCGTGAAGTTCTAGTCAGTGATTTTTGGAAGGGAGCTGTAGTCCCCAAAATTGACACTGGCTCATTCAATTACCATCGAAACGTTGACTTTGTGAGGAGTGCGATTAATTTGACACTTTTTTGGATCCCCCTTCAAAAATGGAACTTTTGTAACGCCCTTGTTACGCCCCTTCCCTCCCCCTCCCCCTCCCGACAAAGGTGGGCTTGCCCAAAATAATGTCCGAGACATCTGTATTAGTATTGCGGCTAAGTGTTATTGAATTTTATAACTAATAATACTGTTGTCGCAAAATCCTTACAAGTAATTATTGGTGAAAACTGCTTCCTAATTTTAACATTGAATCTCCCATAAGGAAAATGGAATTTTGTGTTTACGCCCCCAAAACGGGAGCAAAGCGATAATTTTATCCAATTTACTTTGCAAATTTGAAAAGTTCAGACATTTTTCAATAATAATAATACCAAATTTTACATTAATTGTCTGAAAACTTCAGCTTCTCCCAGTGCTCTAGAACAGTGGTTTTCAGCCGCCGCGCCGGTCCTCGAAACTATTGTGCCAGTCCTCGGCAAATTAATGCTTACCACTTATTTTGTAGATTTGGCACTTTCCAAAACAACTAGAATCTGAAGGTGTTGTAGCACATCAAACAAGCCTCTAATTTACTGGCATCTTCTCGGTCCTTGAATTTTTTTATCTATAATTTACCAGTCCGTGAGTATTAAAAGGTTGAAAAACACAGCTATAGAAAATAACAGAAAATAACAAGAGTTATGGAACTCTCTCTCTCTCTCTCTCTCTCTCTATATATATATATATATGCCCTTGAAAATTCTTTTGTCTTCGGCCACGTGAAGATGTGGAGCGTAAAAACTAGATGTTTAGCAAAGATGTTCTGATTGCACTCGGCTAAAAACGTTTAATTGCAAAGACAACCGAAACAGAAGTTTCTATTTCACGCATTCTATCCATGTAGCAAAGGTAAGGTGCATGTATGAATCATTGTTTCTCCATTTAGATTCGTTGGGCACTTAGCTTTCTCTCAAAGTGGAATGAATGATGTAACGGTTATTGAGTATGTGTGCGCGCCTATAACAGCACACACTGAAGGAGTATTTGCCTCTAAAATTCCATTAATTAAATAAATATATGAAAAAGAATCGGTTGGTATAGTCAATGCTTTGTTTATATATTTTAAAAACAAGTATGGATGTTTGTACATGTTCCTGTCAGTGCATATGTTTATATACACGTAGTCACATGTATGAGCGCACGTGTAGAGCGAGAGTCCCAAAAGATTACAATGTTTCTGGAAAGAAGCATTCTTTGAGCTATCACTTAAGTAATTAGAGGAAAACATTGACTGTACCTGTGTTCTGTGAATGAACACGTAACTCACAATTAAGGAAAATAAATTGTGTGCAGATGTGTGTTTTAAAAAAACAAAAGTCGACTTGAGTCCCGAAAGCACAATATACTGAGCTTCCTAAAATTATATATACAGTATTTTACAGATTGTGAAAAAATCATGCGTAACGCAACCGGATTAGTTCTAGAATTATCTTAGATCTTTCTGGATCCCTTTTGTTTTAGTTACGGAAACACTCTAGAGCAGACGTATCAGATACACGACCCTCATCCGTCGTTGGTGCGTCCCAAAATTTTTTACTTTACTACCGAAGTTGTTAGTGGTAATAAAGAAATCAAATACAGAGTAAATTCCTATAGTTGTAACACAGAAAGTCAAACTGAAATTACAGTTAATTATAACTGTTGATGTAAAATAGCACCAAGATCAAGACTGAGTGGCATCTTGTTACATCGACTACACTTGAAGAAAGAAGCTAAAAGCATTCGCTAGATTGGTTCAGCATAGAAAAAGAAAGAACCCAATTGCAAAATTGGAAATTGCTTTTCAAAGCTTTTATTTCTTATGGATTAATAAATTGGTGTGTATAATTTTCGTTCCACGTATTTTTAAGTATTTACGCTGGAGGCTTCGGATATCAAAATTTAGGCGCACACAGACAGAAATACACATACAAGATTGAAGAGATTTTCATTGCGCATAATAATAATAATAATAACCAATATCATTAATAGAATATAAATATTATTTTCTTACTGTTTATTTATTTTGTTTATTTGTTTCCCCATGCAAGTTTCTATTTAGTCCAGAAGTTTCTAACCTCACAATTAAATCAAGGAAGTTGAAATTAAAAACATACATGGCGATTATTCTGTTGCCAATACTTTATGGTTGCGAAAGTTGAAGTACGATCCTGGCAGATGAACAGAAATTGCGAGTGTTTAAAATTAAAGTTTTGAGGAAGATATATAG
Organism: Lepisma saccharinum; assembly: GCA_022664845.1. NCBI lineage: Eukaryota > Metazoa > Arthropoda > Insecta > Zygentoma > Lepismatidae > Lepisma > Lepisma saccharinum. The sequence goes on along the minus strand of JAGDQP010013256.1, from coordinate 1,737 downwards.
GCCGAAACAGGACGAGATGACCAGCGCATGGAAGATACTACAAAATGAAGAACTCCACAGACTGTACGATTCGATGTTATAAAAATAAAGATGGACAAACCATGTAACTTGGACGAGAAAAAGATGAAGATTGTTTCCATTGTGGCTGGTAAGCCGGAGTGAAAGATGCTGCTGGGACATCGCTGGGAAGAATACTAAAAGGGATCTTCGAGAGGTAGGTGTTCGTGATGAAAACTGACTTGATCTTGTCCAGGATAGAACCAAAAGGTGAACGTTTGTTACCACGCGATGAAATTACGAACTCCGTAATCCATAGAGGTAGTTGTTATTTGTTTGATAAAGCTTTTCGATCGTTTCGTCGAGCTTGATGGTGATTTATCAGAGAGCCACGAGTGTCCCGTAAAAACAGATTTGCAATATAAAAGTGGTTTTGAAAGTCTTACAATATTATCAATAGTTTGGAGACATACAGTATGCAACATTCTAGAGCACTGATCTACTTGAGCTCTCTTTAATTTTCTTGTCATCCAGGGACGGTACGTTTTCATATTAAGAGCGTGAACCTATCAAGATTAATTATATGTAAATATTCTTGGAGGTAATATAGCAATGACATTGTTAATTACTTCGCAATTAAGTTTCAATCCTGAATAAGGGAAAGAAATATTCGACCTTCAGCAACATTTCTGACACGATTTCTTTACAATATTTCATTACTGACCTTACAAACGACAGAGCAATGACCCTGTAGTTTTGGCCTCAAAATTATAACCTTGGTGACCAATCACATTTTATGGACTGACTTTGGACAAATAAGTAAAGAGCTGTGTAGTGAAGAGTCTAGCAGTTGGAATGACGTTGCGTGATATCTGAACGGGTATTTTCAGTGTTACTTTCTGGTGGGGATGGGTAGGTGAACTTGTGTTCCATCACTAACCCTTGAGAACTTCACTGGGGATAATTTTTGTGTTCTGGAAGATAATATCTCCTGCCATCCCCTGAAATAAACACTGGAGTTATCTACGTTTACATAGTCTTGCGTGGAAAATAAGGAAGCTCATATCAATAGTTCTGCATTACCCAAATACAGGGTGTTCATAAAATCGTTGTGGAACTCTAATCGTTAATAACAATGGATGTACACGTATAGAAATATATTGAGCTCTAATTCTAAAGTTTAACTGAAGCACAACTTATATTTCGAAAATTCAACATGACCACCATTTTTTGCAACACATCGTGCAAATTGGTTTTCTAACTCATTGAAACCGTTCCATTGTTGCTGCTCTGTGATTTAATGGATTACTTTTCTGATTCCTACTCCAAGCTCATCCAAATGACGTGGTTTTGATCGGAATACAATAGTTCTGACATGATCCCATAAAATAGCCAGGTAGTCAAAAAATCAAAAACTGGTGCGCTCTCTCGTAGTTATGCATTATCGGTCTCTTAATTTTTGAAGAAGTAACAGTCAGTGGTGAATGTTACCTTGCAGTTTTGCAGAACTTCCTCGTCCCCGATCAAGACGATTACATCTTTTAGATATCACCTTTCAGCAAGTAGGCGCACACTGTCATTATGCTTCAGATGTGAGACGGCTTTCGAATTACGTCTTTTCAGATAAGAAAACCGGTAGAGATGGACTGACCGACCGCCCTGCTAGCTTCATCTGATCCATTGGATTGTTATTGTTGATTAATGTTCAAGTAATTAAGCGGCACGGAAAAACACTTTTTA